>OW388303.1:7115020-7390020 GCA_936450465.1 Gibbula magus | reverse complement strand
CACTATTAAGCCATTGAAGGATTTTGATCACGGAAACATACAAATACAATCTCAATTAACCTTCGTTGGTTTATAAGTAGGATAAGAAACATCCAGTTCAGTTTCATTCGAGTCTTTCAGTCCGTCTTGAGCGATAAGGCTTCAATTGCTAATAATAAGAAGTAATTAATATAGGATGTTGATACTTCCTGTGTTTGTTTTATTACCATTTATTGATAAATCGATAATGGTGTTTAAGGTGCTTGTTAAAGATGTCAATACGAAGAACTGTGTATCAACGGGGGACCCCCATTTCACCCAGTCTTTCTGCTACAACGGGTGAGAAGTCAGAATAGAGAAATGTGATACAATATATTGACTACTGTAGTATACACCTGGGGACATCTGAAACGGCATCTTTTTGTATAATCCATTGATGCTATATATATATATATATATATATATATATATATATATATATATATATATATATATATATATAAATTGAGGTGCAAAATAAAGTATATCACTCAGTTGTATTTATCATATGTATAATTTTCACATAATAAAGTCACATATCTCGAATTTTCGACGTCGTATTAAAAAACTGACTAGTTTAGCAAATTAGTCCAAAACATTAAATCAGTCAAAGAATACCTGAACAGGTTTTTGTTTTTAAAAAATTATGATTAGAAAAAATAAATTTTGAAATTCCCCCAAATTAATTTTGACAAAACACAATTGTTAATCGACATATAAGACATACTCTGTGTGAAAATCAATAAATGTGCCTCGTCCTGCACACATTTACAACATTTTGAACATGGTAGGGGTCTTGTTGGTGTAAATTTCATTTCTTACCCCCGTCTACTTTAAAGGGGCTAGTGCACGTTTTTTGCAAATTTTATTTTTCAAATTTCTCATTTATAATGGTAGTTTATGTCATTTATATTTACTTTAGAGGGTAAAACATCTTATTACACAAACCAATCATCTGTAGTGGTAATAACGGTGTTGCGCGTAAACCAACAATTGCATGGCGGCCATTTTATTGTGAACACATTTTATTATTTTGAATGACAAAACACGATTCCCATGGCTTTACGGAATCATGTACACTCATTTTTAACTTGATTTTCCGAAGAGAGAAGGGTGTTTTACTATTGGTGACATTATTTTTCAAATACATTTCATCGACTTATTTCAGCGAAAAAACGTGCTACTTCCCCTTTAAATAATGATATTTTAGTTAAAAAGCAAAACAGTCACTAATAAAGTCATTCAAACTACTGCCGAAAGGTGTTATTGTATCGTGCCATAATCAGATGCATCTAATTTCTTTAAAATATTGAAATAATGGAAAACAATTGAGTGATATACTTTCTTTTGCACCTCAGTTTATATATATATACAATAAACGCCAAAAGAAACGTTACCCGACTTCATTTTGGAATAACTTTTTAAGTATAAAAGATATTTGAAATTGAAACAAGACTTGTACTTTTGTGACTAGACAAAAAGGTTGTATGCTTTACATCATAACCCATAAACGATGAAAAATAATGTTATTGAGTAAGTTTAAGTGTTAAACTTATGAAATATATTTTTCTAGTCATTAAAGATCTTTTCTCGTGATTAACCTTAGTGAAAACGAGAACTGTGTTGTCAAATGACTAAATAGTATATAGGAACACAGACGATTATTTATGTGAACATTTTGGCTTGAAATAAAACTTTTCGTTTTTTTGTTTATCACCCAAACGCATTTTCACTCAAATGTAGCAAAATTCAAGCAGCATTTGCATGAACTGAATGCTTTTACAGGGTATAAAAGGTGCCTACTTTGCATGATATGGCACACATGTACGAAATCATGCCGCGATTGACAAGTGGAGAAAGAGAAAGAGCTCTGGGCATGCTGCAGATGGGGTCGACCAACAATGATGTTGCCAATGCCTTTGGCTGTCAGCGCTATTTTCAGACCGGAGTCACTGCTGATAGGCCTGATGATGGTCATGCGGTGACATCCAAAGGCATTGGCAACATCTTTGTTGGTCGACACCTATCTGCAACATCCCCAGAGACTTTCTCTTTCTCCACTTGTCAATCGCGGCATGATTTCGTACATGTGTGCCATATATATATATTAAACTTATTCCCTAACTAACGTTAACCTTAGCTCCCATGCTATAACTTTCCACTGATATTAACCAAGTAACTTACGTTCACCATAGTGATTTGTGAAAGGGGTGCATTTATCTGCAAGCAGTACGTTTGGGAAGCAGTGCTACACTGTACATGTTATGCTGGCTAGTTGGCGGGCCGAAGTTTGCAAGTTATTAATTATTACAATAACGAATAACTGGTTAGTTATTTGATATTCGAACTAATAAATAATTAATTGGTTAGTTATTCATTATTCGAATAACGAATAAATAACTTGAATGTTATTCGTTTTGTTTATTCACTGTTCAGAATTGAAGTAAAAAATAAGTATATAAAATATTTTAAAGAGTTGGTTTTATCGTTTTTTTTGTGGAAACGAAAAAAGAGAGGACATTCTGTTTCCACATGTATGTTATTAATGTATCGTATTAAAAGTAGTTACAGGTAGTATTGGTCAATCTGTGATGATTACAATCATGTTCTGAAGTACGTTACAAATATTGTTGTTCAACCTGTGGTAATTACAGTAATATTGGAAAGTAGTTACAGCTGGTATTGTTCGACTTGTAGTTACTTTACTGTTGTGTTGGAAAGTAATTATAGCTTGTGCTGTATAACTTGTGGTAATTACAGTTATACTAGAAAATAGTTATAGTTGGTGCTGTTCAACCTGTGGTAACTACCGTAATATTGGAAACTAGGTACTAACTATCGTTGTTCTTCCTGTAGTAACTACAGTTATATTGAAAAGTAATTATAGCTTGTGTTGTTTAACCTGTATCTGAGTCTTGTTTATTAAACATTCAGTCTGATTATGGGGTCACAAAGGTCAAATATTATAAAATGTGTCATTTTATTTAGTAGTATTGAAAATTATCGTTTTATTGTTAGCCGAATCTGTGTAGATATAAAGTTGATCTCATTAAAATCTCATCGAAAACTAGACAATAGTCCGCAACTCGCACTCCCTAATTTGTAAAAAATAATTTAGGAAACAGAAATACATGTACACCAAAACAAAAAGTAGTTATCGTATATTTAGCGATTGTGGATGAATATGCAAGTTGGATGAAACTATTTGATCTGAACTCAGCACAGACGGTTCCTTGCCAGGAATCAAAGGCAGATAAAATATAATGAAAGGCACTAAAGTAAATAATGGAACAACTTGACTTAAATCACCTCTGTAGGATAAGAACAATTTCAATTGAGAAGAACAGCATTGACTTGTTTTTATAAATCTAACGTTGAGAACGAACCTGTAACATATATTATTTTCTTGGTTTTTTATAGTAGATACAACCTGTACCACCTCGGAGATTTTAATTTCGCTAGTGACGTGGAAGCACCTTTAGTGGTAAGTCATATTGAAGATCAAAACTTTAAGAAATGAGATTATCTTTTCTTTTCGTGTTTCGTATTTTGTAATTCGTTGCATAACTATATCTTCCATTGCTATCATTATGAGGGAAGGAATTCAAATGACATTTTCACTAGCACTCTATGATTGTGAAATATCAAAAGGTGAAAGTCAGGTACCAGTCACAAAATGTATCATATTCGGGAATAGACGTTTTCGTCACATCCATTTGTTTCTTCAAATGCAAATGGAACGCTGAAGTTGGGCTAAGTTATATGTAGTGGTTAAAACACGCCCATGAGACTTTGGTTGAAATAGCAAACCCGGAAAAGTGGGGAAATTCGAGGGACCAAGACTTTAGTTATTTGCTTGTCCATCAACTTTGATGTGCAAATAAATCTCCAAAAACAGCGTAAACATTAGAGCATGATGTAAAGATGGACATAGCATCCGCGTATTGTAAACACTTCGTCATGCTTCTTTACTTATTAAACCACGGTTCAAACATTTGGCTCAATTACCGACATCACCACTTTGAAAATGGTAACTTCTTATTCTTGTGAAACAAGCTCTGTAGAATTAACTCAGGAACACATGGTCGTGCAGGTGAAGCAATGTCAATTGTAAAACCTCCTTTGTGTCGTGTACCTTCCACGACAACTCCAACGTTCCGTAAACGTTCCGATTAAAGTTCTACTCATACCCTGGATTCATCTAATGCTCTGCGTCATGATTTTATTAACCAATCAGGTGTCTTCGCTGGTAAACTGAGACCCATCTGTCGACCAGTCCTCCTATAGTTTCGTCGCTTTATAAATGATTTGTTTCTGGACTAGAACTCAAGTCGTTTATTACATCCTTATTAAATTGACCATGTCCATTACCCTTGTATTCAACTGGTGACTAGTTATATTTTGATCTTTCAGAATATTTTGGAGTTGGGATTGGTCTCCATTGCAGTAATAGATTCGCTTCTGGAGATGACCTAAAGAACAAATATCCAAATATTTTGTTGCTCTTGATATTATTACCGACGAAGTGTATCCATTAACAAACTATTGTGAGCTGTTCACTCCTGTCCACTCTACCCTCATTGCATTCATGATCCACCTGACCTTTACAATTAATCAGAGGACAGGTAAAATATAATCTTCTGTGATTAAAACAGGTCCAGATCGAAACGAACACCTACCATCCGACACATCTTCCAATCATCTCAGCGCTTGCCGTCCAGACCGGAATTGACGTAACTATTATTGACACAGATGGAGGCAGCAAGATTGCGAGTGTTTCCAGCAACCTACAACTCAAATCCCATACAGTTCAGTCCTGTGGAAGCAATGAATACCAGGTGAATTTGAACTAATAACAACCCTGTCTGTTCTGTGTTATATTACAAAATGATACGTGTTTATTCACTGGAAGCTTGATCACCTTAACATTATAATGGTCAAGGTATTACATTATCTTAAAATGCAAATGGATACTATTAAACTTGGAATAAGGTCATTTCCAATAAGACCTCACTTCATGGATTATCTCCCTTTCTCAGATCAGTACTCCGGCTGGACACCGTATCAACGTGTACCCACGAGGAAGTGCCTCTACAGGCTTCTATTTGGACGTCAAGCTGACGTTCCCTGGTGACGCCAAGCCCGTCACTCATCAGGTCGTAGAGAACGGCACCTTGACGCAGATAACCGCGGAGGAAACGTGTTGTGTTAAACCAACAACAAATGGCAATCACTCTTTTGGTCACCGTGGAGAAATATCGGCAGCTGTGATTGATCTGTTCAGGTTAGATGGCCATTTGGATATATATTTTATAACAGTAATCACGATAGAGAAAACGTGATGAAATCATGGGTTTTGTGAAATTATAAACATTTCGCTATATGTTATTATAGTTAGATTATGTGGTAATATATTATTTGAGGCTGCTAAAATACTTTGTGCCACATTTGGGTGACCATCAACAATCCAATGTTCACTGATTTACGTTCCTATGTAGCTTCGGGTCCTCCCAAGATTCTTCAGACGTTTTAGACGTCGGCATTGGGCGATAAGGTGATACTTAGAACAGTTGTTTCATAGATATTATGTTCTTTGAGGTTTGGTTTTTACCTTTATTTAACACAGGGCTTCAATGGTGCTCCAAAATTACTAATTTGTAACGCTCATAAAAAGCAATGTTCAGTCGGCGGACATTATGAAATAGGACGACCATACCTCCCCTCCCAAGGTTCTCTTTAATGAGTTTGTCTTCTAATTGAATTTTTTCATTACCCTGAAAAGCTCTTGGACAGCCTGTAATTAACGATGTAAACGGATATATGATTAAACTTCATCAAAGTAGGTTTCATAATTGTCTACCTCTAACTTTACATATTTTGAGACATTCTTACTTTTTCTCTCTTTAACAGGGTCCACCCATCAGAAAACATCCTCAAAGGAGAACTGGTGAAGATGTCGAATGCTCCAAATAAGATGTACTGTATGTGTGGTACTGGACCTGACGGATTACCCATCCCACCTATGTGTTCAAATAGCAAAACCAAAGATCCTCTTATCGACGTAAGACAAACAGCATAGAGATGCAAAATATTAAAATTAAATCAAATACTGGACTTGCTTTTGTCTGTTGCGACGTTTCTCCGGGTACCACCGGGCTTTGACGAGCTAATGACTGACTGGGCGAAACGTCGCAACAGATTGTGAGAACGTCGGCCCATTCTAGAGGTGATGCTTGTAGCCATGTTGTATGTGATGCTGATAATAGTGAAGAGCGTTGACGCTGACTCTGTTGCAGTGTCTGATTGAGATGATGCAGGCAGTCAGTTTGATGAATAGAATATGATAACATTTAAGATAGTGATAATAATATCTTGGAGTGACATTCTAGAATAAGTTAGGACAATGAAGAATGAGGGCAATATAAGGCAAAAAAAAGAGATTTTGTTTCTGCTTTCCGCCCGCGTCAGTTTTAAACCAACGCCTCAGGTCTTTTTTCTCTAGATTTTAACAAAAGAAAGGGGCAGATAACTCTTTTCATCAGCCTCAGAAAACATTGGACATTAAAAATGTCATTCTTTTCTGTTGAGATGGAATGTAGAGGTAAGATTATTGACCATTTGGAATAGACACACATATTTAAGAAGGTTTGTGCTTTATTTATATAGATAATTGTGTAAATTGTGGTTTTTAACCGGTGAAAAGTTTGTATAAAATGAAATTTATCTCTTCATTCGAAAAAAATAATATCGTCATTGCATCATTTTTGTCAGACTGTAAGGACCAGAAACATTTTTATTTATTTTTTTAAAGGCCTAATGGATATACTTAACTTCTTATTCAGATAAGACGAAGTTTTGACATTGGTTCCTTGTCAGGCAAGTGACAGATGTTAATCATAACATGTTGACGATTGCAAGGTTTTGACGATGCTTATGCCTCAGATGAAGATCTGATACACATTATACTTTTTTAAGGATACACCATACCATTTAAATGTTTCTTTCAGAGACCCACATCCACACCCACAATATATCAACCAAAAATAATAACGAAAACACCAGGAGAGAAACGCCCAGGGGAGGCCTTCTTCAAAGGTTTGTTTTGGACATCAGGGACAACTAACATCGACTTGGTATATGTTTATGATATTAGGGCCCGAAAATCAAATTAAGAAATTAGTCTGCTAAGAAGTCAGACCGAAAATGTTCCGTTGTTTTAAGTCAGTGGGAAAATAAGGCTGAACATATATTTGAAGTCCATGCCATTGGATTTGAATGGATATTAGACAACTCTATCACGCAAGGGTGAACAATGATGAGAGGAATAATCTTTGTGACGTTACAGAAGCATCTGATACCATATAATAAATACATTTTCAACAGAGTATCAGCCACTGGAGCACTCCTGGCCAACACCAAGCGGTATCACGCTGCTGCAGGCCCAAACCAGGTGCAGACAGGCCATACTGAGCTCCGTCCCTACCGAGTGTGCTAACATGAACATGGACAGCGCCATCGCTGGCTGTACTGACGATATACAGGTACGGGACAAGAGGTCCGGGGTTTGAACCCCGCAAGGTAACTATTTCTGTCGTAGAGAGCTGCACTAAGGTTACGCTTCAATGCTACACTGTAACCTAATGCAGCGCCGACCATGGTCGCTTCCTTCTAGTGAGTTTCACTGAGTATTGCTACAGTCGTTTGTTCTTCCTGTCGGCTTCTAATGTTTCCGGATCACCATGTCTCCAGTGTTTATAAATGACGGCCATTTACAAAGGCAAAGTCTTCTTCTTTCCTCCCTGCACAGCAGAGTTAACTAAATGTAACATTATGGAATAAAAAAAGCTCTAGCACAGAACAGGCGAGGAAATGTAACAGGGCTTAAAATCAGCCAGCGATAGAAACTGGCCGGAGTTGTACCTTACGGGGAAGTTTAAAAAATGCGTGGACATTTTGACAACATCACTGTCTGTTATACTTCACAGGCATCAAACGGTTTCGATTACGTTGTGTCAGCTGTTGAGGCGTTCAAACCTATGTGCGAGTCGAAGATTCTGTCCAACCCACAAAACTATGTCAACTCCACGCCTCCGGAGATCGTCATCAACGAGTGTCCAAACATGTGCAGTCTACACGGCAAGTGCGTGAAGAGCGTGTGCCAGTGCGAGGCTGGATGGTCGTATGAGGACTGCTCTGTGAAGACGGCAGATCCCGTCCTTATAACTACCATTGACGGGTAATTGTTTAATTGTATATATTACCAAGGGAATACACGCATGTTAGGGTTAATTTTTATCAACCTCATTAAAATCAGATCGAATGTAACACTCGTAGCTCGCTGCGTTATATTAGATTTGTTTTTAATGAGATGGAATTTACATACAAAATATCATTATTTCACGTGGTTTGACGTCATGAACCGTCTAAACATGTATGCAAATGCATATACATTCTCAAGTTCAAGACTAAGTTAATAAATGGAGCATTATATTAGCGCCTATAGCCACTACGGCAATGACATGCTCGCTTCAATACCGCTATATACACCTCGCTTTTTAAAGGGGAATGCCGTGTATTACCATTACCACCGTATATATATATATATAGGTAATCGATTCGGAGCTGGCTTGTCTGACAGTTTGAAAGGTTAATTGCCTGGCTCATATACTACAATAATAAAATTGTCATATTTGTCATATTCTTAGAAACAGCACTTGAATAACAGTCCATTAGCATGATATCATTGTCATGGATTACTTTCCATGGAGCCACTTTCACAGAGCTCCTTAAAGGTACAATATTATTTGCACATATGTGTGTGCTCAAATTAGCTATTTTAGGTAATATGAGGGCATATGAACTCACTTCAGCTTCCATCAATGATGAAAAGTTTAGACTGCCGAAGTCACTCAGGAATATAAGAATTTGTAAGAGTTACTTATGTGAAAATTGACTATTTAAAACCACAAACATGGAAAGTGTTCAGCTTTTAATTACTTTAAGCAAGCAACTTTAAAAGATGATGAAAAATGACACTTTTAAGTGAAGGAGGGGCAATAACATGAGATTATCATCTTAACATGTATTTGTTGAGAATAAATACAGTATATATATATAAAGTATATTTGTCCGCAGTAATACCTCTGTGAAGGTTCACATCAAACGCTGAGCCTACTCATTCAGTCATGGTTTACAGACACGCTCAGTAGACCTTGGTTCTTTTGTTGTATCTTCAGATCATACGTCGACAGAAACAAATATTAAAATAGTGCTTTTTTGATTAAACGTCATTATTTTATACGTACCCCGTTGATATTCACTATATGCCCTATTATCCTATATGGCTATCTTCGACAAATTATTAGACAGTAAGGGAAGAATTACTCACCTTCAATCCGCTGTCCCTATCTCCCGATAGGTGGCCAAGACCCGGATTATCATGCTTCCTTCTGTCGGTCAGAAAGAAACCGAATCGCATAGAGGGGGAGCCGGGCGGGAGCAAACGATAGTGAATATCAACGGTAGGTATAAAATAATGATGTACTATTATTTACTATACCATCGTTGATATTCACTATATGCTCGATTGCCACAGCGGGAGGAGGGCTGCGAAGCGGTCGAGGAACGTGAGATACCCTCCCCCATCACAAGGGGATATTGGTGACTAGTGAAATCCGAGAGATCATGAGTCTCCCCGAGTACATGATCCATATGGACGTAAGGAAAACAAACACTGTTCCGGCTATGCGGTTAGGGTTGAACCTAAATGGTCACCACTAATAAAAGACAACAACACGTGACTGAAATTAAAATTGAACAAGTTCAGATTTATTAACCCATGATAGCGAGGGGGTGGCTGACCCCTACGGTGAGGAGCTGTCGGTACCCGTTGCTGTGCATAGACTTGAGCACCCAACTGGGTTGATACTCTCTAGGCCCTTCGTGGATACATCACGCATGTAGTGTTTGACGAACACCAATCCTGACTTCCAGAAGCAGCCAGCCACAATGTCTGTCACCGCCAAGTTACTATGAAGAGCCATAGTTGCTGATATGGCCCTTATATTGTACGGGTTGGAATGCGCCGCTGCCTTGTATGCGATTCAACACCGCGGAGCGTAGATACACGCCCAGTTGTCTCTTATTAAGTTCCTTGACACTGATCTGGGAATGAGGAAGGAACAACCTCAGTCTCCCCTGCCGTAGTGTCCTGGTTCTCTCCGTGTATGTATGCAGTGCCCTCACCGGAGAGAGGAGACGGTTCTCCTCATCTGTGGGGTCGATCGTACCGGAAATGGATGGTAATGAGAAGGTTCTACTCCTCTCGAATGCAGTAAGATTCTTGCAAATAAAGTCAGGTGCTAGTCCCAGAGTGGTCGATCCCTCGTCTCTCACATCAAAACGTAAGAGGTCCGCCTGGAGAGCATGAAGCTCTGAAATCCTGGCTGCGGACCCCATGGCCACAAGAAAAGCCGTTTTTATGGTGAGACAGAGGACAGTCGTTTCTGCCAACGGTTCGTAGTTGTCTGACTTGAGGTGGGTAAGAACCACCGCCAAGTCCACTCTGGGGGCCTAAGTTTTTGCCGCCCCTCCACATTCTGGTAATTCCTGATCAGCTCTTTCAGAGTCGACACATCGATCTGAGGATCGCGCTTCTGCAAGACGGACATGATCGCCGTTAGGTTGGTGTTAATAGAGGAGGCCTTTAGACCCCTCTTCTCCCTCAAGTGTTCTAGGTAGTCAGCTACCTGGGGGACCGTGAATGTCTGCACGTCATACCCCTTCTCCCTACAAAAGGTCGCAAAAGACAACCACTGGAAGTCGTACAACTTCCTTGTGGAGGTCCTCTGAGAGGTTGCTACCGCCTCAGCAACGGATTCTGAGAATCCTGCTCCTGTCAGATTCCTTTGGAGACAAACCAAGCTTGAAGCTGAAGAGTCTGGGGGTTCTCGTGAACCTGCCTGCTTGGTTTGCTCGACAGAAGTTTCCACCTCAGAGGGAGAGGAATTGGGTCTAGGCGGCACTCCCTCCGGAGGGGAACATACCAGGCCCTGGCTGGCCATAACGGTGCTACCAACAGGAGTTGGAGAACTCGTGTTTTCTGTATCTTTGCCACAACGTGAGTTAACATGGCGGGAGGGGATAAGCGTAAGATACCATCCCCTCCCAACTTAATGCTAGCGCATCTATCGCCCACGCTGTGGGGTCCGGTACAGGGGACACATGTCGCCAACTGGTGATTGAGCCGTGTCGCAAAGATATCTATGTGAGGTTTCCCGAACCTCAAACATAGACTATCGAACACTCTCGGGTGCAGCATCCACTCTGTTGATGGAGGCCTGTCCGGGCGAGACAGAGGGTCCACAAGGACGTTCTTGGCTCCCGGGATGTGCACTGCGCGAATAGAGAGTTCGAGACTGTCTACATCACCATCTGCAGAAGAGAGTCTGCTTTGGTCGAGCCTTGCTTGTTTATGGCCCAAGTCGCCGCTGAGCTGTCCGTGTTGACGCACCAGACTTGCACCTGTAGGCGGCTCGACCAATGGCTGAATGCAAGTCTTATCGCATCTAGTTCTAAGACGTTGATGTGGTATCTCGTTTGCATTGACGACCACACCCCCGCCGTCTGTTCCGTATCCAGGTGTGATCCCCACCCTTGGGTGGAGGCGTCCACATATAGCTGGGCTGTCACTGACGGCTACCTGAGTGGCACTCCCGCCAGTACGTTGGTTTCCTGCTGCCACCAGGAAAGATGTGGTCTGATGTTGGCGAAATGGAGAAGATGTGGCGGCATGTCTTCTCTCTCACGTGTGTGTTGACAAATATCTGAAGGGGCCTGAGCTGCAACCTTCCCCTCGGGGTGAAATGTTGTGTCGAGGTCAGGAACCCCAACAGCTTCTGCCACTTTTCTGAGGGGCAGTGATCCTTGAAGAGCTAGCCCCAGGAGGTCTTTGTACCGCCCCATCTGCTCCGTGGTAAGGAAAGCCTTGTATTGCACAGTGTCCAGACGGGCCCCATGAAACACCAGTTCCATCGTTGGCTGAAGGTCCGACTTGTCTAGATTGACCAGCCATCCCAACCGCCTGAACAACGCTATTACAAAGTCTCGTTGAGCCTCAAGAACATATGTGGATCTGTTGTGAGCTAACCCATGGTCCAGATACATCACGAACTGGACGTCCTCCTGATGCAGGTAATGGACTATGGGTTGGGTTATGCGTGTGAACAGCCACAGAGCGTTTTGGAGAGGGTCTGGTATTGAAGTCGCGACTTCTGCTTTGCTGACCCCCTCCTCGAAAGGAAACACTGCCAGTCCTGGCGCCACCGCCACCACCGGTGCTGTTTGGCGTGGGTGTGTCTCCTCTTCTTCTTCTCGGGTGTCGTCGCTTGGGACGAGGCTCTACCGGCGACAGCTGCAAGCCTGTTGGTCAGCTCTTGCTGCTGACTCTCCTGTCGCTGGCAAAGGGCCCAAGGAATTTGCCCATCAAAGAGCGAAGAGGATGAAGCAGGGGCTGAACGCAAATTGTTCCTAATCTCCGCGGGGAGGCTGGTACGTCCCAGGAAACCCTCGCGCTTGAGATTTATGACCAGATGCGGGAGGCGCACAATATCATTTGCGCAATGTTCCCTGCGACCGCACCAAACCCACAGTACAAGACCCTTGCTCTGTTCTCCATCCCTGCATCCTTTGCGAAAGTCGCCATCGCCTGGCATGCGTGTGCGATGTGGTTCGCTAACCCCAGGATACTTCTGGCCTCGCGATCAAAGTGGGACAAATGTATGTCCGACACTTGATGGGGCACAGACGGATGTCAGCGTCCAGGACGGGGAGAGAGAGAGGAAGCGCGCTTTGATGAACAAGCAGTGAGCTGCTCTGTTTGTCTGAGATTACGAGTGGAGGCAAGAGACGACCTGGCGCCGCTGCGGCAATGTCCTCGTCAGTCAGTCCTTGCCCGCTGACTGCAGAGACCTATGGGAAGGCAGCGCCACAGAGCGAGAGGTGGGCGTCTCCTCCTCAGCACAGAATGTCTCCATCCTGGATTGTTTGAACCAGAGTAACCTGGCACCGCTCTGCTATGGCCGCCAAACGTTCTTTCAAGTCTGGCGCCTCTCACCGCCCCCTCGCTTCCTGATCTGAGGAAGTGGCAGCCGGTGATACCAAAACCACCCTCCTCCTCTTGGGGGTTGAAGGTGCTGACGGGGAGGGCGGCGTAGGAGTCGCCTCCTCTCCCCCTTTGTCAGTGGCGGCAACCGAGGATATCCTCAGTCAGCGCCTTAGGATTGGTCTCTCAGATTGGACCCAGGCGAGGAGCTCCTGGGTCCCGTAGCAGTGGACGCAGCCGAAGAAGAGCGCCTGGAAGCTGTCAGCTTGCCCTGACATCTGTCATCCCCTGGACAGAGATTGCGGCACAAACGGCAAAGAGAGTTGGGGTCAAAGGCACCCGACTTCCTTGATCCGCAACCTCCACAGAAAGAAGCATACTGTCCAGGCATGTTCCTACCACTTCACCCTTACCGAGGAGCAGTGAGCGGTATCCAAAGGTAGAGATAGCCCCTAACCCAAACAGAGTAAAGTCCAATTACCTCTAAGCCGAAAGGCTGTCTAAGAGAGACGGTAAGCACTAAGCACGCTACTAGCTATAGCGAGGACCCTATCCAACAATTAAGTCTCCTCCCGCCAGTCGGCAGTATGGAAACAAAGGAATCCAAGCGCTACACGAGTCCAGCGGTATAGCGGGGTCCCAACTCGTTACTAACGTTATGGAGAAAAAGACAAATCAGGTATGCCCGACAAGCGGTATAGCGGGATATCCTCTTGTTACCTCAGTAATAATCCAGGTGGTATGCCCGCGCCAAGCGTTATGGCGGGGATTAGCGGTATAGCGTGGGATCAAGCGCTAGCCGCGACCCTATCCACTCCCGTGTCGCGCCACACCACCAAAGGACAGGCAACTTAATCCAATGAATCACCTCAGGTGAAACAAACAACAGCGTGCCACCAGGAAGACTAGCGGCCTAAGGTACGATAGGCGAACAAGAGAGAAAGCCTACGCCCGGCTGACGATCATCCCAAGTCCCCAAGAGACGCACGTGCATCCCGTGCACGCAAAGTCCGTGCTGAAATAGACAACTGCACTGACACACAGTCAGCTAGCTGTCGGCTCAGTCAAACAGAATATGTAAATTACCCGAAGTAGTCTATTCCCCGAGGAATAGACTTCAGAGATAACCTGACACAGAACTGCCAAAACACTCAATAGAGAACAACAAACTTTAATGAGCAAATATCAATTAGCAAGTCGAAGACGGGAGAGCTATCATCAAATGTTTGAATAGCTTGCCGACATAAGGAAGAAATGATAATCCGTGTCTTGGCCAACTATTGGGACAGGCTAGGTGAGTAACTCTTCTCTTACTGTGTAATAATTTGTCGAAGATAGCCATATAGGATAATAGGGCATATAGTGAATATCAACGATGGTATAGTTAATAATGTTATATTAACTAAATTGTGTTCTTGTTCTTGTTCTTGTATGAAGTCTTGTCCCATTGAAATTCGTTTGATTATGTTTAGTTATAACTTTCAAAAGGACTTTAACGATGAATTTTATTACCACCAGACACATGCATAATGGAACTCACTGCCGTCTGTTATCAGAAATTTGGCAACATTTCAACATTTAAAATCTGATCTTAAAACTCATCTTTTTGAGGAAGCCTTTCTGTAAACATTTCAATATTCATTGTTTTCAGAGTCAAGAAAAGCGTATGGGGTCCTCTGAGAAGAGAACTGCGCTATTGAAGAACTATGCATTATTAGTATTATTATATTCACCAATCCGTCTATAAACATTTATTTTTAGTGATAACCAAAAATGTGTTTGATTTGTTTACAGGGGGGTTACTTGCGATGTTTCTGTCTCACAGGACTGTTTCAAACCAGTGTTGAAAGTTGAAAATCTTGGAAATTTAACCGGTTGTTTTGTTGACACTAAAACTGTAAGGTCATTTTTGATATACACATATACTTGATATCTTTCTATCTTGTATTATAAATAATGTATCGACAATGTTATATATTTTGAAAACATTGGTGTTGAGTTGGCATATTACATGATTATGATTTTATAAATCTCCTCAGACACTGTGGAAATACCATAACTGTGTCTTTTATGAAATAGGTACATAATGTAAATCGTTACCATTTACTCATAATCATTATTCAACCATTCTATTGTTGGATACTTATTTCTTTAAATTAAATTTAATTCAATCATTTTATGACATACTGTGATTTTAATTTAAAATTACTTAGCTTACTTACTTATTATTATTGTTATTATTTCATCGTTATTTTGATCATATTTATATTACAATTATCACTCAATTGTTGATAAAATCGTTTAACCATGTCAATCCAGGTCTGTTTTGTTATTCCAGTACTACCATGGACGTCCCAACATTGCTGATGGAAGTAGTCCCAAGAATTGCCACAGAATCAATGCGCAAACAGTCCGTGTAGACCTGACTCGGCTACGTACGTTCACTCTCAGGCATTCACTAACAATTTGACTTAAAGAGAGGTCTCTATGGGCGAATCCGCCATTTTGTCGTTGATAGTCATAGTGGCGTTCATAAGGAACACTATTTTCTGGATGATGACTTCTAAATTGCTTAGATACACGATGTTTCTGAGCATATGCTCATTACTCAACTCGTGTATCTACACAATATAAACGCTTATATATATATATTTATATAACCACCTCACAGTTGTGCATGTACATAAAAAAGTCATGATTTAACATGCTTTTACTGTCGACGACTCTCCGTAGCCCTTCATTGCCTGTCAATTGAACACTCAACCAGATTATACAGATAAAACAACATGGGATGTACCTCCCTTCCCCATGTCACTCCTGGTCATGTGACCAAAACCTCATTTGAAATTCCTGTCGCTCAGTCGCCTGTTCCTTCAGCCCTTGGATTATCTGTGCGGTCACGCCTTTTCTACTCTAATAAAAACATGACCAGGTTTTGAAGTTTGTTTTAGCTTTCTTCTCTCTCCCTGTCTCTAGATGGTTCAGTGATTGGTCTTTGTGTTTGACTATTTGGGTAGTAGTAAGCGACCACGTTTGGAGTGATTCTGATTTTGGTCACGTGCGTTGCACATGCTGCGTGTGGGTAGACCAGGTTTCTCGGGTCGCTCCTCCTGGTAGCGCCGTAGGCGTGGTTGCTACGCCATCCGGCATGGTGGTATTGAATTACCTCTATCGGGAACGGATTTTTCATGTTAGAGGGCCAATGGCACCACTCCGTCTCTACAGACTTAGTTGTTCTCTATGTGCTTCGCTAGGGCATAGGAAGGGTGGGACGGACTTTTGGGTGCTCCGTTAGCGGACAGTCAGTCTTGTGAGACGTAGGTCTGTGGGGCCTCCGCTACTGTCCACTAGCAATGTCTTCGTCTGGGCCCTAATCAGACTCTGACTCAGACAGGGGTTCCTGTTTTGAGTGCGACAGCAGACTCGGTCTCCATCTCGTCCCGAACATCATTTCTCCCGCTTCCGGGGACTCTCAGTCTCCTTGGTTGCCTCTGGGGTTCTTCCCCGTCTGTACAAAGAAGGGACAGAAGAAAAAGAGGTCGGAGCCTCTCCTCACTATTGATCAGGCCGCTTTTTCAGTCCAGCTCCTCGCCTTCGTGAAGATCATGGTGGCGGAGATGCTAGAGAGCTCACAAGTGTTGACGTGACGAGTTCGTCCCTGTTTTGCCCACGCCTGCCCACTCCACCCTCAGGGTCACCGTTCGCTCCTACCAGTGTCCACTCAGGATAACAAGACTCCTGCCGCTTCGGCATGTGGGGAAGGCCTTTGGAAGCCTCCCATCATTCCGATAACGGAATGCGTTGGGCAAGAGCGGCCCCTCCTCTGATTGCGGCAACAGGATGGAGGCGATGGCGAAGTCCCGGAGTCCCCCTCCTCTGTGACGCGGGCACAAATGGAGACTTTCTGTAAGGAGGCAGTCCAAAGTCAAGGCAGATTGGCTTTTCCACCTCATAGAGTGTTCGTCACGGCCCGGGAAGAACTTTGCCCCCACCATCACTTCTGCAGCTCTTGGAAATCTAAACTCGCATCTGGTCTTGTCGACTTGTTCTCCACCCTCCCCGTCTCTGAGTCAAACATTCCACTCAGCCCTTCAACGCTGGACGATGCCATCCGTCGTGTCGCTGTCCCCTCTGTCCCATACTAGGTGCCTGACGTCCACCTGGTACAGCTGAAGAAGGAGACTTGGTCCATCCTTGTGACAGTGAACTGAGTTGCACAATTGTGCAAGGCCATGACAGCATTTGCCTAGGCAGAGATGGAGGAAGAAGTGCCCCCGCTTTACCGTGCATTATGCTCTGTGGCAGAAGGACTAGCGGAGGTGATACTCAGTGCTGGGAGAATCTCAGCGGATGGTGTGTTCTTTTGGTTTCCGGGTCCGAGCTCCAGAGACTCAGGCACTTTCTCCGGAAGTGGAACAAGGTAATTCAGCTAATCAAGAAGAACAGAACATTGGTGACTGTTTAACACGACGCATGTTCAAGTGAGCTGCCATACAGTAAGTCAGGGGAGAGCACTCTGATTTACGTCAGATAGTTACAATAGTACTCTCAATAAACTATCGTAACATCTTTCGTTTTTTTAAAGAAATTGAGAAGATGCATTATAAAAAGGTATGCATTGAATTTAGTCACCAATTTAAGAATCTTTGTAATTTCACTGGTAGCACTGGAACAGTCTCTTGAAAATATGCTTCAGAACAATAACATCACTGAACACACATTACACCAGTTTAGAGTTCAGTCATTTCACATATTCTCTCAGATATGTTGGAGGTCTGGAGATTCTTCCACTTCTGGTTGATATCAGAGTTGTCACTGGTTGGACTGATGACTGGACTGGATTGTCAGTTGGGCTGGTTAGTGACACGGGTGAAGACTGAGTGTGTGTCTCGCAAGGCAGGTTTCAATGGAGGTCTGGCCATCTAGAGATCTGGAACTGATTGATGTGAGTCAGTGTTGGTTGGGCTGACAGTCTTCTTTCTAGGAGTTCCAACTGGGGTTTCAGATGTAGCTTTCAGATGTCGGCGATTATGTCTAAAGATTTGGCCTTGCTTAGTTTCTACTTTGTAGGACGGAATGTTGACCTGTTTCCTTACAGAGGCTTTCTTCCACTCCTTCTGCTGGGGATTGAGTGGTTGCATGAGTACCTTCTTGCAGAGGTGGTAACGCATGTGCTGACTTGTTGTAATATTGAGCCTGTTTATCTAACTTCTTCTTTCTCTTTTCCAGGCTGTTGGTGGGAATGTTTGGCTTCAGGAGAGTGTTCTTTATTTGAAGAAGAGTCTTTGTTCGTCTGTTGAACAGACGCTGAGCAGGTGACGTTTTGGTCGATTCATTCGGATTATTCCAATAATCCAGTAAGGCGAGGTATGGATCAGACTTAGCCTTGCATGACATCTTGAGAAGACGTTTCGCTATCGTAACAGCTGATTCAGCTTTCCCATTTGACTGTGGGTAACCTGGGGAGCTGGTCTTGTGCTCAAATTCATATTTGTCAGCGAAGTTTTTGGAGTAGCAAGGAGGTCCATTGTCTGATATGACAACATCAGGTATGCCATGGCGAGTCTCCTGATAATTTCCTTTCCAGTTGTGTCAGTAATGTTGTCGATTTCAAAGAAATCACTGAAGTAATCAACTGTGACTATGTAGTCCTTCTAGGTGAAAATGTCTGTACCGAGCTTTGACCATGGTCGGTCTGGTACCTCATGGGATACATGGGATGGAATTCTCAATCACCCGCCATTACGTCTCTCAAATTTCTCAACGATAATGATCACAAACATTCTCGAACTCTATAACAACTTTATGTGCTGTAGAGACTCTCAAAACGTTTGTGCTTGATGTTTTATGAAGATGCTTTGTGTAAATAACACAGTGATTGCCTCCAAACTCTCGATCTACAGGCATTACCGTGAAAACCTCTAAAAGACTGCTCAAAAACTCTAAAGCTATAAAGGACAGTGTTTTCAAAGCCTTGATTGATTGACAGGAGATCTAAACGTGAATAATACAGCAGAATTCATCGTATTGACTCTAAATTATGATAATGAACTCAAATGAAATCAAATGGTTGTGTTTGTTAAAATCTCTAAACGTGTGTTCTAAAATAAACTCTAAAACATGTCTAAACCTGGAGAACAAGCTTCAACTTCAAGTGGCTCCACTCAAAATTTGCCAGTAATGTGCCAATACCTTAGTTAGAAGTTAGAAGTACAAGGAAATCTATGTAACATCTGGAAAAGATGGAAACAATTGTGGGATTCTTTCGAAATTGTTGCCAGAACAAAAGAACAGGATCACAAGTATCGTATAGCAACTTTTATTACATGTGTGGGTCCAGATGCACTTGAAATCTACAATGGTTTACCATTTCCAGACGTACACTCAAAGAATAACATGGACTCCATTCTTAACTTGATAGAACGACACTGTCTTGGAGAGAAAAATGTAGTCTATGAACGTTACAGGTTCAACAACCGCAACCAACAGGATCACGAGAACATCGACACATATGCCACTCAACTTCGATCATGTGAATGCCGAGATTTGCATGATGAACTTATCCATGACAGAATTGTATGCAGCCTCAAGGACAATGATGTAAGAAGAAAACTATTACAGGAATCATCTCTGTCTCTAAAAAAAAAGTGCATTGATATCATTAGAGCTTCCGAGTCGACCTCTGCACAACTTCGTGCCATGCCCGGAAGAGAAGAAATTAATTTTGCACAAAAACATTCCTCAAAGCAGAAATCAAGGAAACCTTAATCAGATACTGCGGTTACAAGCATGCTCATGACAGAGATTCATGTAAAGCCTTTGGCAAGAAATGTCTCACTTGCGGTAGGATGTCTCACTTTACAAAACAGTGCAAATTCAAACCTCCTCAAAAGGAAAATCTTAACAGGTTAGACAACTCATTGACACTTCAGATGAAGAAGTAATGACTCTAGATATGGTGTAATCTGTTAACAGTGTTGAAGAATACAAAGACAAAATCTTCACTCACCTCAAAGTGGATGGCTTTCTCAAGATGTTTCAGATTAACTTTGGGGTGACATGCAATGTTATCTCAAAGTCTGAGTTACCTGCGAATTCAAAGCTTGAAGAGTCCAGAATCACTTTGTGCATGTACAACAAGACTATCATTTCTGCAGAAGGTGTAACTACTCTGAAGCTTACAACCCTTTGTGGTGTACTAAGCAGACACTCGAACACCACTGATTGGTTTTCGAAATGTTCAAAATATGGAGTTTCTCAAAGTCATGTATGAAAATTATCTTCAGACCACAGTGATAGGAGACTATGTTTCAAAGACAGTCATTCTCGAAAAGTACCAATATGTGTTCAGTGATGCAACTATCAGACTCTTGGAAGGGGAACAGAAACTTGAAATTAATCCTTCAATTACTCCAGTAAAGCAAGCGCTACGAAGGATGCCACACTCTATGAAACAGAAATTAAATAATGAACTTCAAGATCTTGAACAGAAGGGTGTCATCCAGCAAGTTGATGTGCAAACGGATTGGATTTCAATCAGGTCGATTAAGGATATGCATTGACCCAAAACCTCTCAATGCTTCTCTGAAAAGGAGTCACTATCCTTTACCAGTGATTGAAGACCTTCTTCCTGATATTTCCAAGGCAAAGGTTTTCTCTAAATGTGACTTGAGACATGGTTTCTGGTACGTGACCCTGGATGAGGACTCAAGCTTCTTGACGATGATCGGAACTCCATTTGGTCGGTACCGCTGGCTTAGACTTCCATTTGGAATTTTGCTCCTGAAATCTTCCAGTAAAGCATAGATCAGGCACTCCATGGTCTTGAAGGGACTTTCAGAATCACTGATGACATACTAGTAATTGATGAAGGAGATACTGTAGAGGAAGCTGTACGCAATCATGATGAACGTCTCTCTAAGTTGTTGGATCAATGTCACTCAAAGAACATTCATCTGACTCCAGACAAACTTGAGCTTCACACAAAAGAAGTTGTCTTCATAGGACATCTCTTGTCTTCCGATGGACTGAAACCAAATCCCTGCAAGATCCAAGCAATATACTTGACATGCCACAACCAACCACCAAACAAGGAATACAAAGATTGCTTGGCAAGGTCAATTATCTCTCTTAATTCCTGAAGGGACTCTCTGATATGTGTGAACCACTCCGTCAACTCACAAGAAAAGACTCTGCATGGGATTGGATCCATGAACACATGAAGCCTTCATCAAGTTAAAACAAGCACTCACCCAGACTCCAGTACTGAAGTACTATGAAGAACCTGTTACACTACAATGTGACGCTTCGGACACAGCTTGGAGCAACCCTCCTCCAGAGTGCCCAACCAATCCCATATGGCAGCAGAGCTCTCACTCTATGCCCAGATTGAGAAGGAATTACTCAGCATAGTTTATGGCTTCTCCAAATTCGATCAGTATGTATATGGACGCAAGGTTACCGTTGAAAGTGACCACAAACCCCTTGTGAACATTCAGCACAAGCCACTGCTTGCAGCTCCCAAGCGACTCCAGAGGATGCTGCTCGCACTTTAGAACTAAACTAGTGTCCAAAAGAAACGATACCACGTCTTTGAGCGGCCATTACAGGAAAACGTAACTACACAGAAATCTAGAATTGGTATTATTCTTTGGAGATTTCGTTCATTTAACATGTGTACAAAATTAATTTCAATCAGTACTTTGCATTCATTTGTACAGATCCGTATTGACGTGAGGGGTCTGAAAATTAAAATTTCATTCACACAAATGACTGAGACAAATTTTGAAAATGTCATAAGAGGCGTCACTAAGTCACATTTGTATTCGGTATGTCCATCCCGAGCGTCAGAACAGGCAAGCATACGTCTATGGGTTGATGACGTCAGACGTCGGATGACGTCAGAAGATAAGCTTTGTCATTCATCAAGGAGGCAATGGGCTGACTTGATGGACGCAAGTCAGAGCATAAAGGTCACTAATTCTTCGGTACACAGGCTGTCTACCATTGTTCTTGAAGATGCAAAATCTGTTCCCATATGAGAGCATAGCCATTGCTCAGTCTCTTTGTTGCCAACGTTGAATTCGTCTGTTTGTTTACTCGTTGTGGACGCCTCAGGAACGTTTTGTGGTATGGACGACATGTTCAGATATCATGAGTCTTCAATCTCCTTTACCAAGTTTGTCTGCTAATCACGTGTCTCAATGACGTCTTTGACGTTAACGTCATAATGATGAATGGGTTTTGGAGATGAAATACCCGGATGTGGCGGTCTTCAATAAGCGTAATCACCTTCTTCTCGACCTGCATGATGTTCGATCTCTATCACGTAACCGTTGCGTTAACCTGGTGACTGCTATGCGCGCGCAACCTAACCTTCTGGCGTCGTCGGCATGTGAGACTCGCTATGTGACAATTTCAACGACTCTCTCACTCTCAATGGCTGTCAAACCCGATATTTTCTTGTGTGCTTTTTGTTGCTTTGATACCAACGTGTATGGTCAGCCGTTTTATACACTTTATCTGCAGTTGCAAACTATGCTACCAAAAATAATGTCATTCTCACAAAGTACACCATTTCTTCGGATGTGATAAAATGTTCTCGGTATTTTCAATTGAATGCACTGCATTTGGGATGTGGGATACGCAAAACCATGTGCTCATACGAAGAAAATCACTTTGTAAAAAGATATTTTAAAATATAGATGGTATCGTTTCTTTTGGACACTAGTTTATGATTTTAAAATCATCTACAGACGAGGAATGGACATGCATCTAGCTGATACGCTGTCACGGGCATACTAACCTCAAGCTGAATATGCAGATGAACACAAGATGGAAGTTCTCCAAATTGAACTCTCACAGGCTGAAAAAGATTTGCAATCAATCAAAATGGTTGAATACTTACCAATCAAGGATGAAAGACTTCAAAGTAATCAGACTGAAACGGAAGTTGACGAATCATTACAAGCTGTCAAGTACTAGTACTCTCAATAAACTATCGTAACACAAGGAAGGGAACAAGAAAGACACGAGGAAATGGCGGCTCAGACATGACATTGATTTCAAACGCTCCTTCCTCCTACGGCCGCCACATTTTTGGTCTCTTGACTGTGTCGTTAGACATCCAATTGTTGGAGCTTGATGATATCCCTAGACCTGAAGGATGCGTACTTGCACATTCCCATCGACCGGGGTCATCGCAAGCACCTCCGTTTCGTCCTAATTGGCCGCCGTTTTCATTGGCTCGTCACCATGGTGACGCAACTGATAGTACAATTTCTCCACGATCACGATGTCCAGTTCACGACAGGGTTAGGTCACCACTCTCCTCCTTCCATTCTTATGGAAAAACAGGATTTTATGATTGCTCTGTTCAGGAGACTGTGGTGGCTGATAAATCTGGAAAAAGTCGATTTACATCCGGCCACGTCAATCCCCTTTCTGGACGATAAACCAAGCAAGTTTCGACCAAGTCAGACACTATTCTCCAGCTGGTGATGGAGCTATTTCGGTCCCCTAACCTTAGCAAAGTTTAGTTCTTAGCCATCTACTATCCCAGGGGGGAGAGTTATCTGTTTCATCTTTGCGCTCTGGACCTAGCAGCCCTCCACCTACTGTGGTATCCTGAGCCACGTTGAGTCGGAGACGGTAATAGCACGTTAAATAATATTACATTTTAGAATAAATGTCATTATTTGTGCTTACCGTTGACGACTCTACGGTCTGTATTTCACACCCTTCCTATCCTCCTGCGAGTGTGTTCGCTTATGCCCCAGTTCTCTCCAGGAAGTCCTCATGAGGTTTTGATCACGTGACCAGTATTCACACGGTAGGTATGTGAAGGTAGGTAAATGCTGTGTTGTTTTATCTTTGTAATCTAGTCGAGTAGTCAATTGACTAGCAATATAACGGTGAGTCGCCAACAGTAAGCACAAATAATGATGCTTATTCATAAATGTACTATTATCTTCAAACAGCATTATCCGCCAGATATTATGACATCAAGCTCATCAGTGTAAAGACGCCTCAGAAGATAGGATACGTCATATACGACGGGAGGTGTCAGAAGTGCACCCAGGACTACACCTGCTTTCAGAAGGTCAAACATTCCTCTTTCTTTTATTTAGCTAATTGGTTTCTACCTTACACCTGCTTTCAAAAAGCTAATATTTTTTGCTATTAGCAGTAGCTTTCTAACTTATACTTGCTTTCAGAAGGTCACATATTGGTCTTCTTATTAGCAGTAGCTTATTGCCTTTTACCTACTTCAAAAAGCTAATATTTCTTCTATTTCTTTCATTCACTACCTCTAAACTTATCTGCATTTTCCTTGTTTGTTAACAAACATCAACAACAATAAAAACAACTTAAACACAGTCTATACTAGACCTGTCAATCTTTTGAGTGTACCCACTTCGCTCGTGCCGGCACGTGCACTTCGTGACCCATAATACCTCAGCCTAATCGCATCACTTTTCCTTTGTTGTTTGTCACACGAAGACGTGTGATTCGTCTACCAGAGAAAGCTTACCATTGCCTTAAAGATATCTTCCATATTCTGTATACTTGTATTGTTATGTTTATCATACCCTTCTTTTACATGTAACTTTTGTAAAAAGTTCATGTTATTTTGACTTTTGTTGTGTGTTGGTATACGTGGCGCTTGTCCAAAATGGCGGCCTTCTTGTTCGCTTTGCACACGGCACTAAAATTATAACTAATTTTTCTATGCCTTTTTAAGGTTTCATATTCATAATTTTCATTATTTAGCTATGTTTTAGCTGCTAAATATGTATTATGCTATGATTTTATGCCTTTGTCGATTTTTTTGAGTGTTTGGGGTTTGGTAGCCCCGCCCACTTTCATTTGATCGTTGAGTTGTGTGTTTACTGTCTTTGTGCTGTCTCGCTTGATAGCGTGCACAGTTTGTTACTGGCAGTGGTATAGTGGTTATTTTACGATGCTTCATTATTTATTTGCGTTGTTTGACATTGCGTATGTAAGTTACGCTCGGTTTTAATGTTTTGTATTGATTCCTTATATCATGTATATTTGATTCATTATAGGAAACTGATTTTCCAAATTGTATGTATTTGGGAAATGGTAGTTTTCTTTTCTTAATTATTGTATTATTCATAATAATTTTATCTTGCAATTTCGTGAAGTGTTTTTTCTCTGAATGAATTCTTCTTGCGAAATTACGTTTTATACGCTTATTATTTACATTCTGTATGTAAATTATATATCTTTTATATATATGCAGTGTATACTTTCTTATATATATATCGTTTAGTGAATATATTTATATTCATGATTGATTTATTCGTGTTTACTGTGTGTTAACGTTTTCCTTAACTTTTCACAGTTGCACCATGAATACTGCCAAGAGGTGTGAGGGATGCAATAAATTTATGTCTGCTACGGACCCTCATCCTTGCTGTCCTCGCTGCTTTGGTTCGGGTTGTAAGATGGATGAACGCTGTGACTTCTGCGCCCCCTTGGAAGACACCTCCTTTCAAGCCTACGTTGCAGCCAGTGAGAAGAGTCTGCTGAAGATCTAAGTCATCCACCGTATCTACTCGACAGACCTAGCATCCGACCTGGCCAAGTTAAAAAAGATGGCGGAGACGATGATGCCGCCCATGTCCAGGATTATGCAGCTCCCGGAACTCTCTGGCGTTGTCTCTCGGGAGGGTCAAAGGGTCACCCCTCGGTCTCCCACATAACTGACACAAGGGACCCTCGCCTTGCCAAGAAGGTCCACAGGCTGACGACCAAGAATGCTGATGCAGTACGGAGGTCGGTGGAGGTAGTTACGGTGGTCACGACGGCCCAGACGGCCACGGTCACGGCAACGACGACGGTGACGACGGCCACCATGACGGGGATCCATGGCTCCAGGGCGACTCCCATCTCTCTCCCGACGGACGGGACGACCGGGAACAAGCTGCCAAGGGGAAGACCTCCTCTTCGAATTCGCCAGTAGCCTCATTGACGTCTGCCGACGGGAACCAGACGCGGGACGGGCCGCGGCTCTCCATAGTGGAGTATGACAGGTCTTCCTCTCCGTCCTCTACTCCAGGGACCAGACTAGGAACCGGAGACTCCAAACATCACGGCCTCAGGACAATGAGACACCGCTTCCGACGGGGGCCGGAGGGAAACGGAGGCCCCCGGACCCGCCAGAGATGTCCTACTACAGGTCCAGGGCGGCGACCAACAAGAGGCCTAGGAAGGAACCTAAGGATTCAGAGCCTGCCTTTCCAGGGTTGTCGTGGTATGATAAGATCGACAAGGTGTACCACCATTTCCCGGACTTGACTCCTTCACCTGCGCCGTCGGCCCCCATCCATAATGACATAAGCAGAGCTTCCCAGAAACCTACGCCAGCAGCCATTAACTCTCTTCCTCCACCGGACTCTTAAGCTCAACTGGCTACTCAGCTGTTGGAGAGGGTTGGGCAGCTGGGTTTCGACAAGCAGCCGACAAGGTCGTCTTTCTACAGGGGGTTCCCCTATAAGGTTCATGATGCAAAGTTCACTTAGCCAGAGGAGACCCCCTTAGATGATAACTTCCGCTACCTTATGGGCAAGGGTACCCCTTCAGAACAGATCCGGGTCAGCGACTCTCGGCTCAAGGATGTAGAGACTTCGATCCATAAGGCTATGCAGACGTCTACATACATACATTGGTTCGCGGCCACTGTGGCTAGGTTTCTCCCTTCCATCCCTGAAGATGCGGACCCCAAGGGATCGATGTCCATTCCCTTCTCAGCCGTATCTACTGATTTCGCCTTCTTCGACTCCTTGGGAGATGCTGTTCTGGATCTTGATCGGCATCTCTTGTGGATGGAGGCACATCTTACTCTGCTACGTCGCTCAGTTTATGTCAAACAACTGTCTCAGTCCACGGAGGTCAAAACCAAGGATAAGCTCTCTTTCGGCGCCTTTGTTCTCGGGAACGTTATTCGGAGATGCGGTTGGTGAAGCTGTGGTCCAGAGGGACAAGGAACTTGAGAGGAAGAGGAACGAAGACCTACATAACCTCGCCTTGTCTGTCTCTCCTCGTAGAACTCGTCAATCACCGAAGAACAAGCTCTACTCCATCCAGGAAACAGTTTGGTAGATACCAGAACCAGAGCACGACGCTCAAGCGCAACCAGGACAGGCAGTACCAGAAGCACGGGACTCCTAGCAAGGGTGCCGGACGAGGCCGTGGCAGAGGCCAACAGCGGTTTTGACGAGCCTCTACCGAATTCTTATCAGATAACGACTCTTGCGTGCCCCCCGATTTTTCCCTTGAAAGTAGTTCCTGGTCAGGTGGGGGGTCGTCTGAAACAATTTGCAGACAACTGGCCAATTGTTTCAAACGACCCTTGGATTTCGTCAGTAGTGAGTCAAGGTTACCGGCTAGTTTTAGATGTCCTTCCTCCAACTACCTTCTTCCCAGTAGGACCTCGGTTCTTCCTGTCCGGTCCTCCTCTGGTGGCAGCAGAGGAGGCAATACAGAAGTTGCTACTGAAGGAAACAGTCTTGGAGTTGGACCCACAGAAAGCTTCCAGGGGGTTTTACTCGCCCATATTCCTGGTGCCAAAGAAGGACACGGACGAGCTTCGTATGATAATCGACCTGAAGAACATGAACCGGAATTTCCTGCGCAGACCTCCTCACTTCCAGATGGAATCGATATCGGCGCTGAAGCTGGCTCTACGACCAGGGGACTGGATGGTCTCGTTAGATCTCAGAGATGCGTATCTCCACGTCCCTATTCATCCAGTGTCACAGAAATATCTTTGTTCCAGTTCAGGGTTCTTCGTTCAGGACGTTCAACTGTTCGATTGGATCGACCAGCACAGCTGTCAGATCAGGGCCAGACACATTCCAGGGCATCTGAATGTTCAAGCAGACAGCTTGTCGCGTCCGAATCAGATTCAGTCAACAGAGTGGACTCTTCATCCCACCTCCTTCAAGATGGTGTCTCAATTATTGGAAACTCCGATGGTAGATCTGTTTGCGACCAGTCTCAACACTCAGCTTCCAGTCTACGTCAGTCCAGTTCCGGATCCACAGGCCTTCGCCAAAGACGCAATGTCGATCAGCTAGGTCGGTCTTCTCGCTTACGCCTTTCCTCCACCGGCGCTGGTTCCAGCAGTATTGGAGAAGGCGAGACGTCACAGCTGCATTATCATACTCATTGCTCCAGCCTGGCCTAATCGTCCTTGGTATCCAGATCTGTTGATGCCGTCAACACATCCGCCGGTAGAGCTGCCAGTGTTTCCGACCTTACTGAGACAGCCAAGGTCCGACAGATTCCATCGAAACCCAGAGTCACTACATCTACGCGCTTGGAGGTTATCCAACATAACCTCAGGAGAAGTGGATTCTCCCAAGAAGTCGCTGAAGCAGTCAAGGGAGGCCTCAGATCTTCTACTTCCGCCCTCTATGATTGTAGATACAGTTAATTCACCGAGTGGAAGCAGCAATTCCAGCCTGATGCTGTCATCTCCATTCCACTCGTCGCTTATGGTAAGGTGTCGCCTCACGAGATTAGAGCTTTGGCTACGTCAGCTCCGCTGTGGCACTCTGCTTCGGTCGAAGACGTCATCGCTGCTGGATACTGAGCTTCTGCAACGACCTTCTCCACCTTCTACCTGAGGGATGTCCAGACGGATCTCCAGGGCCTGCATTAACTGGGACCCTTTGTGGCAGCGGGGGCAGTCCAGATCGACAAACAGTAACATGGGTAATTACAACTCTTTTTTGGAAGAGGTTGTAAGGACGGAGTTCCTCCTTCTCGCTGAGAAATCCTATGTTGGCCGACAGCAGTTTACGGTTGTAAATCCACGACTGCCTAGGCCAGCCTACCATTACTTGGTTTAGCAGGAACTTCGTTCTAGCGACCTCTGTTTTTTGGTTTAGGCCGTTTCTCTTTTGAGTCTTCTGAATCACTCGCTGATCACCTACCCTCCGCCGATCTGTGGGATTCTGCAGATAAGTTTAGAGGTAGTGAATGAAAGAAATCTAACAAAATTACAAGTATTTTGTATATTTATGAATGATACCTACCTCTAAACTTATAGTTTGGAACCCGGCCGGACCTCCCCACAGAACGGTTATCAGCGTATCGTGTGACTTGATTCAAGGAAAAGTGATGCGATTAGGCTGAGGTATTATGGGTCACTAAGTGCACGTGCCGGCACGAGCGAAGTGGGTAGACTCAAAAGATTGACAGATCTAGTATAGACTGTGTTTAAGTTTTTTTTTTTTATTGTTGTTGATGTTTTTAAACAAACAAAGAAAATGCAGATAAGTTTAGAGGTAGGTATCATTCATAAATATACAAAATACTTGTAATTTTGTTAGGTTTAACGATAACGTTCAATCATACGACGTGCTTTCAGAAAATCACATGTTCTTTTTTTAAGCAGATAATTTCTACCTTACACCTGCTTTTAGAAGGTTACATGTTGGTCTCCCTATTAGAAGAAAGCTTGGTACCTTATACTTGCTTTCAGAAGGTTACATATTGGTCTTCATATAAGCAGTAGCTTTCTAACTTATACCTGCTTTCAGAAGGTTACCTATTGGTCTTATTAGCAGTAGCTTTCTAACTTATACTTGCTTTCAGGAGGTTACATAATGGTCTTATTAGCAGTAGCTTTCTAACTTATACCCGCTTTCAGAAGGTTACATATTTGTCTTCCTATAAGCAGTAGCTTTCTAACTTATACCTGCTTTCAGAAGGTTACCTATTGGTCTTATTAGCAGTAGCTTTCTAACTTATACTTGCTTTCAGGAGGTTACATATTGGTCTTATGAGCAGTAGCTTTCTAACTTATACCTGCTTTCAGAAGGTTACCTATTGGTCTTATTAGCAGTAGTTTTCTAACTTATACTTGCTTTCAGGAGGTTACATATTGGTCTTATGAGCAGTAGCTTTCTAACTTATACCTGCTTTCAGAAGGTTACATATTGGTCTTATTAGCAGTAGTTTTCTAACTTATACTTGCTTTCAGGAGGTTACATATTGGTCTTATTAGCAGTAGCTTTCTAACTTATACCTGCTTTCAGAAGGTTACATATTGGTCTTATTAGCAGTAGCTTTCTACCTTACACCTGCTTTCAGGAGGTTACATATTGGTCTTATTAGCAGTAGCTTTCTACCTTATACTTGCTTTCAGGAGGTTACATATTGGTCTTATTAGCAGTAGCTTTCTAACTTATACCTGCTTTCAGAAGGTTACATATTGGTCTTATTAGCAGTAGCTTTCTACCTTACACCTGCTTTCAGGAGGTTACATATTGGTCTTATTAGCAGTAGCTTTCTAACTTATACCTGCTTTCAGAAGGTTACCTATTGGTCTTATTAGCAGTAGCTTTCTAACTTATACTTGCTTTCAGGAGGTTACATATTGGTCTTATTAGCAGTAGCTTTCTAACTTATACCTGCTTTCAGAAGGTTACATATTGGTCTTATTAGCAGTAGCTTTCTACCTTACACCTGCTTTCAGGAGGTTACATATTGGTCTTATTAGCAGTACTTTCTACCTTATACTTGCTTTCAGGAGGTTACATATTGGTCTTATTAGCAGTAGCTTTCTAACTTATACCTGCTTTCAGAAGGTTACATATTGGTCTTATTAGCAGTAGCTTTCTACCTTACACCTGCTTTCAGGAGGTTACATATTGGTCTTATTAGCAGTAGCTTTCTACCTTATACTTGCTTTCAGGAGGTTACATATTGGTCTTATTAGCAGTAGCTTTCTAACTTATACTTGCTTTCAGAAGGTTACATATTGGTCTTATTAGCAGTAGCTTTCTAACTTATACCTGCTTTCAGAAGGTTACATATCGGTCGTCCTATTAGCAGTAGCTTTCTACCTTATACTTGCTTTCAGAAGGTTACATATTGGCCTTATTAGCAGTAGCTTTCTAACTTATACCTGCTTTCAGAAGGTTACATATCGGTCTTCCTATTAGCAGTAGCTTTCTAACTTATACCTGCTTTCAGAAGGTTACATATTGGTCTTATTAGCAGTAGCTTTCTAACTTATACTTGCTTTCAGAAGGTTACATATTGGTCTTCCTATTAGCAGCAGCTTTCTACCTTACACTTGCTTTAAAAAAGCTATAATATTTGTTCTGTTTAGCAATAATGTTCAACCATATATGCAGGGCTTTCAGAAGGTTGCGTATTGGTAATCTTCTTGTTCCGAATTTTATTTAGACATTAACTTTCCTCCTTACTCTGTAATTTCAGAACACTCTGTTATTATAATAACCGAAAGTGCAATCGGTTGTAGTTTAAGAAACCTACATCTAGAATTATAATAAAAGGTAAGCAAAACAGTAGTTCTAAGAATTAACCTGTCAATTATTCTTCTTCTTTGAGGATTGACGCTTTTCATAAACACTAAATAGTAACTATTTATCTGTCGAAGTCACCAACTGATTGCTTTGCTTTGATTGGCTCACACGTTTGTTGACTGCCTACGGAGTAGTATTTGAATAACTATTTGTGCATTTTACGTACGTTTCAGGAGAATGCGTGTCTCATCAATGGGTTGTGTTATAATAACGGACAGTCACACTGGCAGGATGCATTCAAGTTGTGTAGACCCGAAATGAGCATGGACTCCTGGTCTCCTGGTATTACTGCGGCTGTCCCCATCTAACGATCGAACAATCCGAATTGGCTGATAATAATATCATAATAAACTATTTCTTTTGAAATATGACTGCTGTTTTAGGATTCAAATTATGTTATGATTCTCAAACAGCACAGACACCAACTACAGTTATTAAAGGTGTAGGATTAAAAAGTGGGTGGCAAGTATATTAAACATCCAACCTTTCACTTTGAACATTTTTCGAAAATGTTACATTGTGATATGAATCACCCTTATACAGCTATCCTCACACAAACTGCTCCAATCTATCTGCAAGATCTGCTTCAATCCCGCAAGTGCCACCGAACCCTACGCTCAAATGATCTTGACCTGCTCTGACTCTGAAATACACTTAATTTACGTGTCTTCCCCTTGCAGATGAACACTAATTTGCACATTAGTGAGTCGACATCTTTCCCTTGCATGGCAAAACTCGCGTCGATCAGTTTCTTTCAATTGTCAAGTTAGGCCTTGCTGCATTTAGTCAGCTTTCCTGTACCAGAGATTTCAGTTTGCAAAACTAGGTCCAGATGCAGCACGCTGGTACGCTGGAACAAAAGAGCTGGCGAAATGCATCACTGGCTGAGTTAAGCCCTGCAATATTTCCGTGATAGGTAATCGGAGCCCACTATGCATTTCAGGTGCATCGATCCACTATCTTAGCACCGTAAAGCGAGAGAAATACTGCAAGGCTTAAATTCGCCCGTAATAGGGACTGGCAAGAGTTATGCCTTGCGTTTGGAAGTTGCCTATAGAAGAACGATACTATCCTTAAACTTCACATGATACACTTGGGCAACTGGGAACATAGTATATAGGAGAAAGCACGACTACGGGGACTTATCAGAGATGGTAAACCCTGAGTGGTGGTACTTGTGCTCAAATCAGGGTCTGAAATGAACGATAATTCGCAAGTTGACCATATTACTAATCGTGAAACAGATGTCGATGAACATATTTTATTATCCCCCGTCCCACTCGTTAAAATTCACAATATAAACCTTACTACTGTTAATACATATTATTTGTAATGTGAATATGTTTTCATATATCTCCTCAAGAAAAACGACTGATTAAAAACTAACATGTATTATACATTCTTCAATCAACAGCAATAGAAACGTCACCACAAAAAATACAAGATAATTTATTTATAATGTTTCAAAACAAATAAATGTAGTTTAGTTTCGATCTGGAGAGACATGATCTACCTTTATTTCAGTGGTATTTATCTCTTAATGGATTAATATTGGTAATGGTGACGTTTCCTTTGCCTGTTAGAATATTATCAGTATAAGGTATTTTCAAACCGATACCACCTTATCAGATGTTATTGATCTTTCATAGCCTTCTCCTGCAAATCGATGGCCCTGTCATATCCCCATACCGCCCGGGCTATTTTCTGTACAGGATGCAAGGGTAGTCTAATTGTAGAGATAAGCTATAAAGGTCAGACTCTCACTCTCATAATGTTAAGCACAGACCAGGTCACAGTGGCTCTACCACTAGATCCATAACACGCAATTATGGATGTTTAAAAGGGAAGCCCCTGCAACGTTGATGTTTGAAAGTGATATCGCCATTGAAATATTGATGTTTAAAAGTGATATCGCCCCTGCAACATGGATGCTCGACTCGTGTGTTTGTTTACATGGATGTATTCCCTTGGTGCTATAATGCAGACAGGTACGTTTACTTAGTTACACAACTATACTTATATGCTACTATGTCACGTATGATCTTGCTTGTAGAATTTATCAATTTCCGTTCATATTACTACGAGAATGTTATATACGTTATCCATATAATAATAAATATACGTTTATCATCTGATTGAATTAAAGGGACAGTTCCCATGGAGTAGTTTTTGTTTTTAAATATATCTTATTAATTGATGATTGAAGTCCATCTGAAGCCCATGCTTAGATTGTAAGTTGATGATAATTAATGGCTCAATTACAATTATATGTTCTAAGATCCTCCCATTTCGTCTCACCGGATATAACCGGATAGTACAGTGCCTTTAAGTTGATCAGTTTCTGCAGATATCCGGTTGGAACTACACTCAACCGCTGAAGAAACGTCACCACATTTTCAATAATATAAAAATCGAAATATTGCCGGCTGCGAAAGTCGATTTTGAATGATTTTTCACAGGGACATGATTTATAATTAGAGAGGTACTCGCAATTTCATACATCACATTATAATACTTTTATTTCTTCAAAACGGTTTTCGGTCAGTTTATTTGTCATTTAATTTTAAAATCTATATAATTTAAACAATTTATTAATTACAGATGTTGTCAACGAACGCTTTGGACCAACCTGGTCATAACGCGTCTTTACAGGAGGACATCATAAATCAGGCTCAAAAAAGCCCATTTTGACTCTCCTATATAATCTAGTTACGGATATTCGAAACGATGATTTCATAAAACGTGGTTCCTCAGAAATATGAACAGCTAAGGTCCGAAATTTCAAATGTAGTTAAGTTGGCTTCTGAAGACATTATATTTCTGTTTCAGTCGTGTTTATCACTCTAGCGGGGAGGCAATTTGAGAGAATTGTGCACTTTGTGACCAGTTCTTGAAATTTTGCATGATGATAGGTATGGGTACAAGGTTTTCAGAAACCATCGCAAACAAGGTGAGATCGCCCTCTGGTGGCCTGTTTGCACAAATCCAAGATGGCCGCCGCAAAAAAACTGAATGGTATATGCAACTGTTTTTGTAATCTTTTCAAATGTGTCATGTTATATATCAAATGAAAGCTCTAATTACAGGCTTTCTAAAAATGTATAGTTTAATAGGGTTGAGTCCTTTCATAATTGTACTATTTTAAGAAAATGTTCCAAAATTTATGAATATTGTTATCGACATCCAAATATTCATCTATGCTACAATTAGCATTGATTTACATTATTAAATCAATGATTAATTGTTTTTAAAACTATAAGTTGTTATATATTTCTTTAAAAACTAAAATGAGAAAATGATGTCCTTAAATTTATAATTGACCGGCATATGTCGTCCTCCAAGTAGAACAGGAACTGCACTCGTGGCTCCAAAACAAGGTTACACATATGACGTCATTAATTTTGGTGATTTATGCAACATTTCGATGGAAAATGATTTGTTTGATAATTGCAGTTTTAAGAGTACTGAGTTTGTAGGGTAGGGTCTTCCTTGCAAACTTCTGAAATGAGATAATACTTTCCAAATTACTGCTCTTACTTGTCATCTCCAAAGTCAGACCGAGAGCCACAGTTTGGATTTTCCCTATCTTCTTTGAGAAGGCATCTTCTATGGCCATGCTTGTAACCAAGAGGCAAATGACTTTTTAAACCCTGATCAGGTTTCAGTGATTGTCGGAGATTGCCCCCATCTATATCCAGCAGAAGAAGTGTCAGTGGAAGTACCCAGATGAAGTTGGTGAATCCAAAGGGGTGTGCCTTATGGATTTCCTCACATTGCGATGGCGTCCCAAGAGTGTAGGGGGAGCTATTGACTGAATCTGGATGGGAGCGGATGTTTTCCCTCACGAGAACTTCACGCCTGGGTTTCAACATCTCTTTTTGGTTTCAGACATGTCAAGCGTACACAGTATGCATATCAGTTGACAATTGCCTGGCGTCATATACTCAAGGTACAAGCATATAATGAGTACTGCCAAGGTAGCTATGGGCCTCATGAATCAAGGGGTATGTGGGAGATTGTGAGAGAGCTCCTACCACCTGCTACTGGAGAACAATTCAAGATTACCTCCTAACCATATACTGCTTTGTTCGAGGCCACTAACTCTAAATGCCTGCACTGACTTGTGCCCATGTTTCATTGCTTTTGGACACACAAATTATTCACGTTGGATGCCTGTCTTCTTGAAAGACATGCCCTCCCTGTCAGAATTCCACCCAGTGTCACAGTGACAAGAAGTTCTGCCTCGTGGCACTTGAACAGAGCCAAGAGTATAGCATAAAATTCTTGAAGAAGGATAGTGGTACTAAGGGTCTCTATGGACAGCCAGAGGAGGAGGAGGTGAGAAGTGCCGTGGGTCATTGAGGAATTATGAAAAAGGCATTTTCTCAACAACACAGAACAGTTTTGAGAGACCTCAAAGCCCTTCTCAGTCTTGTCAATGACATTTGTAAATCCATAACATATGTACCAGATACCAGCCATGGATGCACACTGATACTCCACATTGGATGTTCACTGTGGACCACTTAGCGTGAAGGAGGTCGCACAAACAATGTTGTGGCAACATGATCAGTACTAACAACATACACATAGCTGACTCATATTTGTATTTTAACCAGTGTATCTTGGACTAACAACAAACTTCACCTTTAGATTTAGGTAGATAAAAAAAACTACAAAGTCAATGAGAGTTTTAAAAATTTAATTACTCAAACAAATCATTTGTAAGAAATAAAAATTGGAAAATTGAACAATTTGATTAATCATACGATATGGACAAATGAGCATGGGGTCAAAATGTAGATTTCATGAAAATTATATCGATATTGGGGGCTTGACAATGCAGCAAATTGAGTCACTAATACCGAGTGTGACCACCTCTGGCATTGATACCGGCAAAGACGCGTCTTCGGGCTCAAGTAGTCATACAAGCGTCTGATGACGTAAGCTGGGACACATCTCCATTCATAGATGAGAGTTTGAGCCATCTGCTGTCTGTTGATTGGAGGGTTTTGTCGACTCCGAATTAGCTTGTCAAGGTGGTCCCACCAATGTTCAATCGGTAAGAGGTCTGGAAATCGAGCTGGCCATGGCATGACGTTGACGTTGTTGAGTTTATGAACCATCCTCACAACATATGGTGGAGCATTATTGTGTTGGAAAGGACTCCATGTTGTTGCCGTTGCAGAAATGGTAGGACAACTGATCTCAGTACCTGGTCGATGTACACTCCCACCGCTATAAGGTCACACTCCGACAGCAATTGGCCATTCTTTCACCTGCCTGCTTATAAACCCTCACTCTTCTATCTGCTCTTGATATAGCAAAACGACTTTCAACTGCCAACTGACTTAGCTGCCAACGTCGCGATTAAGTGGCCCAGGATAGTCCGTTCCCCAGTATGGATACCAAAGGCAAGGAGTCTTCCAGCAACTGTCCTTTGACTGATGGGGTGAACCATTGCCGTTGCCGCTGATGACGTCATCGTCAGGAAGCGTTTCCTAAGATGCAACGTCCTCAGGTACTGGTTTCCCCCGCTGTCATTATCCGGGGTCTACTTGTCCGTGGTCTGTTTGAGGTCTGCCCTGTTTGTTGAAAGCGTTGATATATTCCAGACAGTTACAACAGAGCAACTGAACGAACGTTCTTGCAATGTGACCAGTTGTAGCTCCGAATTACAGCATTCGAATGGCCCTTCCCTCTCTGCTGTCATCAACCGTGGCATTCTTTTGTGTTTTTCTTGTACTGCAGGTGTCCTTCTTGTGTCTGCCACTGTTTTATACCCTTCCTGCACGTGCATCCCCCGAAAATGTTAAATCACGAGCTTTTCGCAAAATACCTCAAAGAAGTTGTCTGATGTTGCGTTTTGTCGTAAATGTACACCAGACACAATCCGTGCTCTTAATAATACTAGCCAAATAAAAAATACTTTTTTATTTTTGTCAAGTTGATGAAAAAAATATAAAGGAAAGTTAATTTATGCCCATCAGTGTAAATCCGTTATTATAAGACATATAACTGACTCATTTCAGTTTAGGTACACATTACTATCTGATTGCTGGATTTATATTGAAGAAATAAAATTTCAATTTATCGCAAATTTGCAATTTTGTATATATTTTGTGTTAAATTAGTAGTTCGTTTACACTGAAATATTAAAATGAAAGTTTTGACCATATTCCCCTCTAAAATGCCCGAGAATATGACAACATACGCCAGTCAATAACAAATTTAAGGACCTCTAAGGAATTCTTCTTATTTTATTTAAAAACAAATAAAATATAACAAGTTACATGTATTGTTTTAAAAACAATCATTCATGGATTTAATAGATATATATCAATGCTAATTGTAGCATACATGAAGATTTGGATGTCGATAACGATTTTCATATATTTTGGAACATTTTCTTAAAATAGTACAATTATGAAAGGACCCAACCCTATTAAACTATACATTTTTAGAAAGCCTGTAATTAGAGCTTTCATTTGATATATAACATGACACATTTGAAAAGATTACAAAAACAGTTGCATATACCATTCAGTTTTTTGGCGGCGGCCATCTTGGATTTGTGCAAACAGGCCACCAGAGGGCGATCTCACATTGTTTGCGATGGTTTCTGAAAACCTTGTACCCATACCTATCATCATGCAAAATTTCAAGAACTGGTCACAAAGTGCACGATTCTGCATAATATAAATATATTCCTCCCCTGCTACTCGTGGATTGAATAATATTATTTTTGTATGGTGATGTTTCTTTTGCGGTTGAGTGTACCTGACCAGTATACACACGTCTCGTATGTTACCATCACCATGTTCCGCTAGCTCGATCTCAACGGCCTAATTAGTAAACGATAAAGGACATGGTTTGTAGGAAGTGCCATCTGAGTGCAATATCAGTAGTGCAATTTTCTCACCACAGAGGTTTCTCAAGATATATCTTCCCACGCTACCTCTGTTTCAAAACACTGCTATCACGTTCTAGATAAACTCTTCTACCGGTGACAACTTGTAGCATGAAAAACACGTTATATTTTGTAACAAACTTATTTTCCTCGAAATCAATACCCTGCTTCGTTGTGTGTCATTACGAGACTGATGTGTGTCTTATAACAGAGATGTGTGTTGCGAGTAATGGATGATTGATCTCATGCTCAGGTTGGAACAAAGTCGCTGATAACAGTTACAGTTGATTGCACCAAATCAGACTCTACTTCGGTAGCATCATTCTCTTCTCACAGAGTTAACTCCCTTCAGATTTCCTAACCTCTGAATTCGCCGACCGAAAAGGGGGAATCTGATTGGTTACATTTGAATCTAGTTATGCAATCGCAGCGACATTTGCCAATGACAAGCCATAATGATTAAATAAACGTAAGATAAACGTTTTCTCGCTTACTATGTTTTCCTCGAAATATGTTATTTAATTTTGTGAAAACAATTGATCATAAACAGGCTGATAAATAAAGAAGACAAAATCAGAGACAATTAAATACCGAAAATAGTTAATTTGTGTTATTTACATCAAATATACTCGAAAGACATATGCTAATTAGCTAGCCTTAGAGTCAAAAGCTAAGATCTTTGAAGAAAGAACCGCTGAAAGATGAGTTTTCATTGGTTATGAAGCGGGGATATAGTATGAGGTTCCCCTTTTCCCCGCACTGGGAAAACAGAAGCTATTTATTACCTTTACAAGTATTTATTATTTTGTAAATATCATCTTTAATAAATATTTAATCTTTGTAAATATCATCTTTAATCTGTATTAAATATTTGTAAATATTTGTAAATGTTTGTAAATATTATTAAACATTTGTAAATAACATCTTTAATCTGTATTTAATATTTGTAAATATCATCTTTAATCTGTTTTAAATATTTGTATATATCATCTTTAATAATGTTGTAAAGGTTTGTAAATATCATCTCTAATCATGCTGTAAGTTTGTTAATAGCATCTTAATGTATGTAGTAATTAGTGAAGGTGACAGATACCATGGTGGATGGGTGGGTGGGGAGAGTCTGCGCGGGGGTAGGGGGAAGGATGGAGGTGTGGGTTTGGATTTTGGCTTTTTGAGTCAGGTTCTTTTTGGGTCGGGGTCGGGGTCGGCGGACTGCAGGGATTGGAGGGGAGAGGGGTGTCTGTTGGTTAGGGGTTGGAGGTTTGGGGTGACTTATGTGGACTGAATAGAGATTGAGGGTAAGAAGAGGGAGTGTATGTTAGAAGTGAGGGTGGTTAAGTTGTGAAGTAGGGTGACTGGGGTTTCGTTGTGGTTGGCGTTTGTGTGTGGGGTGGTGCAGGGGATACCATTTTTCTGTGTTGAGCTGGAAGGCGAGAGGCATGAGTGCGCGTGTGTCTGTAGGGATGGGGTTGGGCGGCAGGTGTTGCCTGTGTTGAGTTGGGGGTGATAGGCGAGTGCATTTGTATGTATGTTTGAGGGGGTAAAACTGGCGAGGTGGGTGGCTGCCGAGTTAGGGATTGCGGGTGTTGACTGTGTATAACTGGAGGGTGATGGGAGGTAGCTTTGGGTTAGAGTTAGTTGTGGCGGGCGTTGCCTGTGTTGAGTTGGAAGGTTGGAGGGGAGTGCATGTGTATGTATGTTTTCGAATGTTGACTGTATAACTGAAGGATGAGATAGGTGTAAGTGCGTGTACATTAGCCAGGATAGTAGCCGTTGATTGTGGGTCAATTGGGGTTGTGGTATATGGTACTTGACAGGTTTAGGAGTGCGTATTTGAACAGTGGTTGAATTTCATTGTAGATGTACATGTAGAGGCACAGTTTGTAATCTGCCCTAATTTTAGGAGTTGTGAAGAGGTCGATCTAGGGTGGGTGATAAAATGATAGGTGAAGATGGGAGCTGGGGATAGTCAGTAATGAATATAGTGAGTGACTGGGGGTTGGGAGAATGGATCGACTCGGCCTATGGTGCAGATGAGGATGTAAGATGAATAAGACAGGGTGGATATGGGGAATTTGATGTAGGGAGAATGCCAGTCACGGGATATACTGGGAGCTGGGGGTACATGTGCCTTGCGGTAGACTCAGGGGTGAGAGCTTAAATATATATGCTGAGAACATAGACAATGACTAAGACATAAAATGTAACACATAAATGGTTTGTTTAGCGTATAGTTGTATTCAGTGAAATTTATAGTTGATTATCGGTGTGACATGTGATTCAACAGTTATATCAGGGTCAAAAGACAGTAAACATAGTCATAGTCAAGATGTATCATAGATTTATCGATCAATGTTTGGGTTTCAAACATCATTTTAATTTTGAAAGTGCTACATTGCATTCTTGTATAATTTCAAAGATTACAGACGCATGCTAGATTTATTATACAAATACGTATAAAAGCTTGAAATATAGTAAATGTGATTAGTCTTAACATAGGAAGATTAATAATTATTATTATTAACCATATAAATGGTCTTTTCATACTATTTTCCTCGTTTTATGCGTGAGTAGTTGTATAGTATATGTCATTCCAATGTCATTCTGTTCTCAAATACAAAGCTGTACTACCATATTGTAAATGTACCAAGTATCGTTAAGGATAACAGTATTTAACGAACCCTATTGATATTGTGAACTTCATAGATTATGTAGATCCTTTTGAAGAGCGAGTTTATTGGGGCAATAAAGTAATTAGGGAATAGTTGTTTGTACCGATAACAGTGATTAACGATCCGTAACGGAAATGTGAACTGCCTAGATTCTAAACATCCTTTTGGATAGCTTGTTTATTGTGGCAATAAATTAATTACAGAATTAGTGCTAGCTTCTTTGCCAAATTAATTGTTGCTTATTCATATTAGTAAAGTTTGTGCAGAAATTAAAAATGTCAGTGTTTCAGTGTTGAAAATCTATATTAGCTATATAACATAAGAACCATTTGTAAAATGCATGTGTTCAAATACTTCAACTCGATATACTGTCTCAATCAAAATGTGTACTTCCTTAAGATTTAGTTTATTTCATTTTGGGAGCATATTCCTCATATAAACATTAGAATAACGACTTTGCTTTTACCAATGTGTTACTTTTCAAACATGAACTCTTTTGATGTTAAGTCATGTGTAGCCTTGTTTAGAGATATCTTAATTTTATGTTTGCATATAACATTTATAACTGTACATAAACGAATTTAAATATGTGAGCGAATACAGACAGAGTCAACAAACAGGCAAAATGATAATCAAGGGTGAGTTAAATGCGTTTAATATTCCCTCTAATTACAAAATAAGATAAGCATATAACGATGTGATTCATATGGAGCTTAGTCCAACCCAAAAACTATATTTCACATTAACAATATTTGTCTACTGCGGTTAAATTCACTTTCATTATATATTCCTGTAAATGGTCAGGTAAATCTAGTTTCTAATATGCATAATGTATTAACTAGTAATTGTAGAAACACCCTTGTATTTTTTCTTATTACATACGAAAAGCGTTTGCGCAAAGAAAATATGTCAATTCATAGTAATTAATTAATGTATTTGTAAAATGTTATTGTTTACTCAACAAAATTGTAATGTTTAGATGCATTGTACATGGGCCGAGGACCTATAAAATAATTGAACTATAATATACCATATAACAAAAACAGAACACTATTTATAGACAGGCAAGTAAATAAACATTTGTTCGGTGTCATTATAATTGTGTCATTTTTTATTGATATTCTTTATCTTAGAGATTTCTTTTAATCTCTCATTTTAAACAAATGTCGGGCTGACAGAAAGATAATGTAAAAACCTAAAACTTGTTACACAATGCCATTATTTTGTTCCTCTCTCTCTCTCTCTCTCTCTCTCTCTCTCTCTCTCTCTCTCTCTCTCTCTCTCTCTCTCTCTCTCTCTCTCTCTCTCTCTCTCTCTCTCTCTCTCTCTCTCTCTCTCTCTCTCTCTCTCTCTCTCTCTCTCTCTCTCTCTCTCTCTCTCTCTCCAATATAAAGACATCAGTTCAGTTTAAAAGAGTACGTCTTTTTGTAAATTTTGGCATGGACATTATATACATACATATATACATACATCTATTTAAGGTCCCTGGTTTTGGCAATGGTTGAATACCAGAGCGACCACACTGCAAACAGTACCGGTAAATATATATGCAACCCACGCTAACGTTATCACTACCCTATTACTATGCACATAATATAGAAGGCGAAGAACAAACTCATTTACTATAAAAGGGTAGTGTCACTGAACATAATTATAACATACAAACGGATATGAATAAACATACAACATGTGCTAACCCGTCAGGTTTGACCTATGAGACACTCAATTACTAACTACGTGATTAACATTAATATTATTTTATTAAATGTCCATCCGCATATCATTACAGTACAACAAGAATGATTGAATAAGTTTTTATCTATAGGTATTGAGTCATGCACAGATAATAGGTAGACAACGTTAAATGTGTGATGACTATTTTGTAAAACAGTAAGATATGAAAAAAAAAATTCATTATGTTAGATAAAGTGCCGTATGACACATACGAGCACACGACACTCATAAAAATATAAATAACATAAACCATATTTTTTACAAATATGAGATAGTGTTACTACAGTTAGTAAGAACAGATTACATTTTTCAATTACTAACCATTCTCGTGTATTGCACATGATGTTTTATGACCCTCAATTGCTTTCTTTAGATGGGCTGAACAGCGTGTATTCGCGACTTCGCATACATGTATATTCGGTTGTGTATTTGTGAACTCTGATGAGAGTAGTCTCTTCTTTGACCAATACGCATTCACGTGTACACTGTATATGGGACAAGCATTCATTCTTCAACAAATTAAATTGTATTATCAAGATAGCTAACATAGGTTTTCTGTTTTATTGTTGTCCCGTATGTATATACTGTCTGTTTTGCAATTGTGTCGGGGTGTGATTTGTAAGTATTTTAATATTTTCAATAAAAATAATAAAATATGTCATCTTCTGTCCATCGTTCTACGTTTTCGGATCACACATTAAAACTGGTGGAATCAATCAAATATTTACGTGTACATGACGCAAGAGTGTGTCTACTGATTTTAGATATTTATAATTATTATAAAAAAAACCGGAAAATAACGATGATATGTATCGTTTGTGGAAATAAATTGAAACCGACTGAAGATGTGACAGAAATTATTAATTTGTATTTGTAAATGATAAAATGTATAAATGTATGCTTTGTTTATGAAGCATATTACATTAAAACTGAATGCGTGTGCTATGTAGTACGTTCGCAGCAAACGGCCTACTAATAGCTTTAATATATATGTCATACTGATGCAAATAAACACAGCTGGCAAGTTCGTATGAAATGTCACATGCAGAACATTAAATTATATCATGTTTGTTTTCATATTGTTGCAGACAAATCCAAAAAGCTCACAGTTGTCATGTATACAGCTTTGATTTCTTAAAATTAGTTTAAAGATACATTTTCAATAACGAGTACGCATCCTTAAACATGTCCCGTTAACACGCATTAGTAAGCTGATATGAGAAATATGTATTGTCAAGTGGATTGTCTTATATTTGGTTGAATCAAAATGTTGGTGACAGGTAAATATATTTGTTTATGTTTAAAGGATATGTTTATACAAATTGGTCCGAAACAATTAATTCATCAAGTTATTTAAGTCATTACATCATTTCAAATCAGGGTTTTGGCCAGACTAGTATTTAAGTTTTCTTAGTGATAAGTCACTCTTACGAAATCTATGAAAATTTAGAATCGCATTACATTCCTTAAAAATACAACATTTTAGAAAGGACTATTACATACTGGATGATCTATGATGTTCTAATGATTATTCTGGTCGTGCAATCCATAAAGGATGTATAATCTACTAATTTATAATGTATCTGAAAATACGTTGCCATGTTTATAAAAGATTTGATGAAAACTCCGGGGGAAATAATTATCGAAGTAACGTCATCTCAAGCCGTCATGCTGAAACGTGAATTGTACTTTGGGCCAGATTGTTTGAGCCTTATATATTGAATAAACCTGTCTGTATGTGCTCCTTTCACAAATAGCTATTGCATAAATGTACATCAATAAAACATGCATTAATTTAACGGTCCGTCTGTCCTACCAGACATTTTATAAATGGCATTACAAACATATCAACAGTATCGATTCAGGGTAATGAACCGAGAAGACGTTTTACAAGGTTTAAAACAATCCAGTATGAATGAGTACATTGTTTACATATCACGCATACCACTGCAGGGTATACACGTTTACGTACCAAAGATAAAATTGATAAACCAAAGCTTCGAAAGAAGAATCTGTAGTAAAATGTAAATAGTATAAGTGATGATAAGATATAGAGATAGCATTACAGTATTAACGGGCAGCTAATACGCGCAAAATTTAAGATAATTGTCATTATTCATTTTAGGTAACATGAGAACAGGAATATTTTCGGGATAACAACTTCTTTAGTGTGAAAATACAGGACGTTTCGGAGTACATACTCACTCCTTCATCAGGTGGAATGTAAGGAAATAACAAAATACTAAAGAAGTTGTTATCCAGAAAATCTACCTGTTCTTATGAATACAACATCTAAATGCCCTTCAAAGACCTAAGGTAACATACATAGCGATTTTCTAATTACGAAATATTCAATGTATTACGCGTAATTTCTCGCCTGGTTTATGACCGGCAATTAAGCTAACATTGTCTGGGTGACTGGGCGACTAGCTGTGGTTGTGTATTCGGATGTATATTCGTCAACTCTGACATACACATAGAATTGTCACTGACATAAGCAGAGGAAAATGAAATATCTAGATACATCTAGCGTAGGTATTCGAGTCTGCAATTATGACCATGTATATATAAATCGCCATCCATGAATTTATTTGAGCAGGATAATATGAAACATCACCCCATCCAAACTGTTTTAAACCGGAACACGAGACTTTGGCACATGTGTGCTTATTTTATGTTTTCATTTGATTTTATGATTTGTAGTAATACATGTTCAACTTCTATACATACCTTATAGTATCGTTGTTTACACAACTGTGACCAGTTATCTAGGTCTATATTGTTTATATATTTTATTTAATAATTTTATTTGTAGTTTAGAAAATAGTCATACCTTTCACATCTATAACATATAAATGTCATTGCAATTTTACAATTCGACATTCAAATTTTGTTTTAACAGATAATGAAACATTCATGGGCTAGTGTACAGCAATAAATTACCTAATCAAGTCAAATTGCAAAGCTATTTGATGTTCAAACAATGAACGTTGATACAAAGGCGCATACTGGTACCTCTTTGTCATCATAACAATTAGTTTAGATACCCATATGAAAGTGTCTATAGCGATTGATGATAGATGAATAGCTGAATATGGCTGCAGTACAAGATAACCGAATCAAGTGTAACAGTCCACCAGGAGACCCGTTAGAATACAGCGAATACACATGTTACAAACACCGACCGGCATTTACACGTGACGCTTGCTCCTGCATATAGCCAGGTACTCCCATCTGATTACAGAGTCCCTGGTTGACCGCCGTCAGTGAAGCTCAGCAAAAAGGAGATTGACAAAAAGAGTCATTGCAAAATGAAATACAGATGTATATAATGTTACAACTTGACAGCATTATTATCATGATAACCGCTGCATTAGCTTGCAACATAACAATACTAAATTTAATTTCTATTATGGCAGTATGAAACTTCCTCCAATAACAGAAACTATTCCGCATACAATCTTAAAAATAAAGAACAGGCGAACAACAAGTATTAGTATTTTAATTTAATACACTTAAACAACATGTGTTGAATGTCTATCATTAATCATTAACATTCAAACGTATACACTTTAATAAGAGTTAGTAGTGTGATAGTTGTAATGAGCCTATCGGCTTATGATAAATTGTTTAACTCAAAATGATAAATTACAATCGTGATACCATTTCACCTTTTCATTAAATATAAGACTGTGAAGTGATCATGTCAAAATAACCGGATGAAACATCATGGAAATAGCTAATTTCGTAACTGAAGGTTTTAAATAAAACTTTTGTTATAAAGAACAAGTGTAAAGGTATTGACATTTAAAGCTTTAACTTTACTTAAACCACAATCTTTGTTGGCCATTCTTGTAGATGCTATCTGTGTTTGAATTTGTCATAAAAAATAGTGCCGAGATACTTATACTCTGGGACAACTTCTATGATGGAATTGTCAATGAGAACAGGTTAATAGTTGTCTTACTTCACTGTTTAATCTATATTTAATCTCATTGCCTTTATTTTCCGGGTATTAGAACTATAAGATTGTCTCAGCACCATATACAAAGACATTCTATGGCCTTATTGAAAGTGAAGTATACATTTATTTAAAATCGTAACCAAAACATATTTAAGAATGAGAAAGTCAGCAATTAAAATGTTTTAATTATAGATTTTAATATAACATACTTCAAATTGGTAGTTAGTTTCTTTTCTCTCTGTGTTAATGAGCGTAAGCACGAAAAATGACCTTGAAAGGCTTTGCAGCGTGATATATGGGGCCGCGGCCGCGGCCGCCTTTGATGAAACTATTACGTAATTCATTGGGACACATCGTGTGTGCAGACGGCATAATGCCGACATATGATCGCTAATTGGTTTATAACCCTCGTACTGTTTATATCAAAGACGACGATCGTTTTCAAGTGTCACAGGTATGAAACCATCCATCTAAAATTTATCTAGAAGATACTAAACGTCACTATGGAACATTCTATACATAAAAATACAGTATGACTGCAAGTTACCCATTGCTGTGAATGTCGATGTGAACAGTTGAGAACAGTTTTGACATAACAGACATATGTTAATGTACATGATTGTATATCTCTTCTTCATCACCTTAACTTAAAGAATGCCAGTCAAAGAAATGTACATGCTCTTTGAATATTTCTTCTTTAAAATGTACATCTGGTCAATACGATCGTTTTTGCATAGCTTTTAGTGAAAAAGAAATGGTTAGTAGTAAAGAAACCGATATTACCCCACATAACAATAACATGACTAATTAAGAGGTTAAGTGAACAATCTAATGTGATTGATAATATGTAAATTGATGTAGGATGATTGAAAGGCAGTCCTATGATAAACACTTAGACATATTTCTAAAATCTACCAGTAATTGAACTTAATTGATTATCAAATGTGGAAGTTAAGAAGCAGTAGTGGAGCAGTAAACATACTGTAAGATAGGTTATCATCAAGTTGACACAACTTACTTTGTCAATAAAAGTTGTTTTAAGCTTGCTCTAGTTCTTAATATAACTCATCATTTCACAGGTGTTATGCTATGTATTTTTGTGATTCAGGTCGAATGAATATAAGATTATCTTTCGGGATGTGTCTGTTATACTTATGATAATTTAGATCACTACTGCTTGGGTGAACATGCCAATCTTTCATTCATTCTCTCTGTCGTTCCATCATTCAGTCAAACACTATGTATGAAGGACCTACTTTTTAAGTTATTAACTTATTAACTTATGGTTAGCTAATGAAATTAAGGAATGAAATAAAAATTGTATCACCTTCCCCTGTTCTATCAATGATTAGTTACATTTCAAAGATAACCACATTACGCCCGGAGTATTGGTAATGCCCTGTAGGATAATGTAGTGTTTAGACATGGTTATAGTGATAATATTATACATGGTTATCTTTTCTTATGATAGCATCAGGCTGGTCGGTTATTTATTTTATCTTTGAACACACCTGTGCTCCTTTTGTACATGCAAATAGTTCCAAAATATAATATGTAAAGGTAGTGAGATGTTGGATACTTAGAAATGAAACGTTACCTGTAAATGTGGTCATATGCAAACGTATTCTTTTAAAGATGCATAATCAGTTTTGCATGATACTTTATATGGTTCTAAAATGTACATATTACAGTAGGTGCTGGGTTACGTTATATCATCTTACTCGACTTTCTATCAACTATATATATATATATATATATATATATATATATATATATATATATATATATATATATATATATATATATATATAGAAAAGAGTAAACATCAGATGGTTTTGACTGGATCAATCTTCTTTAATACAATACGATGAGCTCATTTCGACCCTTATATCGGTCTTTTCAACTTCTTTTGACTTGAAAGACCGATATAAGGGTCGAAATGAGCTCATCGTATTGTATTAAAGAAGATTGATCCAGTCAAAACCATCTTATGTTTACTCTTTTCTATATATAACCTTACTTCACGTGAGAAGCAACTCATCTTATTTTTATATATATATATATATATATATATATATATATATATATATATATATATATATATATATATATATATATATATATATATATATATATATATACATATTTCAATGGAAACTAAGGAACAGTCACATGCACATGTAGTATCCGACATATACAGTATCTACTCGTTATCAGACCTATTAAAAGCTATAAGAGCAAATCTGTCTTCCTATCCATTTCATGAAAGTTTCCAAATATATATTTGACTTAATGGCTGCAGCATGCCAAGGTTCTATGTCCTGTTTTCGATCATGACCCCGACTTTGAATAGTTGTATTTTCTTTATAATGAACTGACTGACCTTAAACTGGTTATTTTCGGTTAAAGTTGATCAATCTCAATTAAATAACACAAATTTTAACATTGGACATACATGTGACCTCACCAACATCATTTAGTCGCTTTACATGATATGTAATCAAATTGGAGACCCAGTTTGAGTATATTAGCGTTAGTGACTTTGAAATACATAATATATTCTTGCTCGAACTACATAAAAACTAAGTGAGCAAAATTGATTAATGACAGAAAGAAATCAATACTTCAATTTATCAATGTTTTTTTCATTAAATACATTTTTGTCATCAAAGACATTTTTGTCATCAGAGACATTTTTGTCATCAAAGGCCATTTTTTAAAATTCAAAGTCATGCTATCATCAAAGTTTTTACCATCACAGTCGGTTTTTCAATCAAAATCATTAATTAATGAAAATAATTTTGTTTCATTAAATTCATTTTTCTCATTTAAGTCATTTTTTTAATCAAATTAATTTTGTCATCAAATTTAATTTTTCATCAGTCATTTTTTAATTCAAAGTCATGTTTTCATCAAAGTCTTTTTTTAAAATCAAAATCATTTTTTAAAATCAAAGTAATTTTTGAAAATCAAAGTAATTTTTTTTAAATCAAAGTCGGTTTTTTTTAATCAAATTCAAATCAAAATTAAATTCATTTTCTCATTAAAATTATTATTTTTCATCAAATTATTTTTTCATCATATTCATTTTTTCATCAAATTTATTTTTCCGTCAAATTTTTCTTTTCATCAAAAGCCTTTTTTTTTATTATTCAAAGTCATTTTCTTCATCAAAGTCAGATTTTCCATCAAAGTCATTTTTTTACATCAAAATAATTTTTTGTATTAAAGTCATTTTTCTTATCAAAGTCTTTTTTCTTATCAAAGTCATTTTTTAATCAAATTAATTTTTTCATCAAAAGTAATTTTTCTTAATTAAAAGTCATGTTTTCATCAAAGTCAATCTTTTCATCAAAGATATTTTTTCTTCATCAAAGTCATTTTTTTCCATCAAAGTCGTTTTTCTCATTAAAGTCTTCTCTTTTTTTATTCAAAGTCATGTTTTTATCAAAGTCATTTTTTTCATAAAAGATATTTTTTCTTCATCAATGTCATTTTTTTCCATCAAAGTCGTTTTTTCTCACCAACGTCATTTTTTCATTAAAATTATTATTTCATTATAGTCATTTTATTAATTAAATTCATTTTTTCATCGAACTTATTTTTTAATCCAAATTAAATTTTTTCGGTAATTGAAGTCATGTTTCCATCAATATAAATTTTGTTCATCAAAGATAGTTTTTATTCATCAAAGTCAGTTTCTTCCATCAAAGTCGGTTTTTAATCAAAATCAGTTTTTTTCATTAAATTAATTGTTCTCATTAAAGTCTGATTTTCAATCAAAATCATTTTTCCATCAAATTCATTTTTTCTCATTCAAAGTCATTTTCTTCATCAAAGTCAGTTTTCTCACCAAAGTCATATTTTAATCAAATACATTTTTTCATAATTTTTTTTTCCATCAAAAGTCATTGTTCCTTATTCAAAGTCATGTTTTCATCAAAGTAAATTTTTTCATAAAAGATATTTTTTCTTCATCAAAGTCATATTTTTCCATCTCACCAAAGTAAGTTTTCCATTAAAATCATTTTTTTCATTGAAGTAAATTTTCTCATCAATTCATTTTTTAAATCAAATTCATGTTTTTTATTCAAAGTCAAGTTTTCATCAATATAAAAAAATTTCATCAAAGATATTCTTTATTCATCAAAGTCTCTTCCATCAAAGTCGGTTTTTAATCAAAATCATTTTTTTCATTAAATTAATTTTTCTCATTCAAGTCTGATTTTTATTCAAAATAAATTTTCCATCAAATTTATTTTTCCCATTAAAGACTTCTTTTTAAAATTTGTTTATAAGTCATGTTTTCATCAAAGTCAATTTTTTCATCAAACATATTTTTCCTTCATCAAAGTCATTTTTTCATTAAAGTTATTTTATTCATTCAAGTCATTTTTCTCATCAAAGTTATTTTTTTTCATCAACTTCTCTTTTTTAATCAAAGTTAGCTGTTTTAATCAAAAGTCATATTTTTTTTATTCAAAGTCAAAGATGATATTTACAAAACTTTTCAACGATATTAAAGATGATATTTACAAAGCTTTACAAAGCTTTACAAAGCTTTACAAATGTTTACAAAATAATAAATATCTTGTAAATACCATCTTTAATAGATATTTATTACCTTTATTATTTTTGTAAAGAAGTATTTTAATATTTGTAAATAGCTTGTAAATACCATCTTTAATAGATATTTAATCCTTTGTAAATATCATTATTTCATGTAGTGCCGCTTGGCATTTATGCTGAAGTCGTGAAATCAAATCTCTGTGGTAAGAGAATGCGGTACACGAGAACGATAATTTGTTAACACATCTTACCGTGGGAGTATAAAACTGATGTTCAAAAGAAACTTCTTACTCACTGAAGGCTTGTAAAAGAAACACACTCTACAGGAATATAATTGTTCATGTTGTTTCCTTCAATCATACTTTGAGTTGATCAAATAATCAATAAATGAAGGTTTGAAGATAGGTTGGGCCCAACATGAGTTCATGGCAATAACCAGTTTTTTCAAAGTACACTGCGGAAAGTTTTTTGAACGTCAGTATGTGAATTAATAACCTCCCGTGTGAGTCAGTATATTCATACATGAGGTGTAAAAATCAAATATAAAAGTTGAACTTTAATCACGTGTATATATGGCAGTTCTTAGGTACATAGTTTGAAAATATAAAATAGCATGTCACAACTGCGTTAGTTTTCTTTACCTCTGCATAAATGATTAAACAAATACAATTAAAATGTGGTAAACATGTTTCCTTGTGGAGATATTCATAGTTTTAATTTCAAACAGCCCCGGAACCGCCAGAATTCTACCCTGGTTCTGACCCGGAAACAATCGTCCGACCGAAAGGGACGACGTTACGAATGCGCTGTGCCGTCAATTCGAACCCTCCGGCAGTTGTCACGTGGAACCAGCATGACGAGCAGGTAACAGAGAAGAAGCATAAAATACGGATACGTAGTGGCAGTAACTACAACGTACTCATCATCAAGCATCTGGAGGAGGCGGACACGGGCGAATACGTGTGTACGGCGACCAACAGATACGGACGTATTACGAAGACGTACTCGCTCTCTGTTGTTGGTAAGTAACACAATTTCAGCATCGTCTTCGGCCTGTCGAAACATGCATGTACGAACAATCACTAGCTCGGCGTTGACCCAGCTACGAGTAAAGGCGCTTCGTAAAGTCAACCCATTTTTTCTGTAAATGCAAAAACTTATTGCAGATCTTGAAGCAACATGGAACACATATTTTGTATTTTAAAATAATAAAAAGGCAATATTATTGATATAAAACCTGTACTCACTACACAATGAAAACACACTATTTTAAATATCTGAACTAAATTTACCCTACTGTACTGTACTATTTACTGACTCGCACCTGCTGAGACCGACCACTGTGTTCGTGGAGCCGTCCAGCCTGAGTCTCAGGTGTGGAGGGACAGCGGAGTTCAGATGTAGATACCACTCGGAGATACCTGGACATGTACAGGTAAGTATCGTCTTCTACAATGTCTCGTATACATATAGTAACTGCCATTTTTCTAACAAATATGTCAATGAACCTTTACCCAATTATGCACGATAAGTAATTTACGCTGTTATTATATCAGTGGCTTCTGGAAGTTTCTGCCAACGACTCCAGTCGCTACGAGTCCAAAAGCATCATCTCCGTCAAGTCCAAAACCTACGAGGTTCTCCCGAACAGTGCATCTGAGGACGACGTCCTGGTCATTCCTAACGTCACCTCGGACCACAACGGCAGACTCGTCTGTCTGGTCGCCAACAGCTTCGGGTACGCCCACAGTGGAGCCTCCATCAACGTCAGTCCACAGCTGGGTGAGTCTACCCTACTGATACATTACGTGGGGTAGTTCAAGACACTTAGTGCATGTGTTTAGCAGCCCGTTGTCTCATATCTTCAGGGGCATTTGGATTGTAATGTAATGCTAATGATTGCATCTGTGAGTCTGTAATGCAGTGTAGTGACTCTAGATCTGCGCCTTACTGTAATGTAATGCGAGTGACTCTGTGAAACTGTAATGTTATGCCTATTGCCTACGACTCTGTGAGACTTTAATGTGACGCACGTGACTGTACTACTGCAATGTAATGCATCAATCTGATTTACCCGTTACTAGTTCGTCCATCTGAGTACTCAAGCGGATGTCATGTGACCTACACTGTGATTTTTCGCCTTCAATAAATTCAGCCAATTAGAGCCTTTCTTAGATGTGGCATTTCATCTTCTTCTCTTGGAGATTTTACGTGCGGTTTCCAGCGGATCTGATTTCCCACTCCGTGGCATTTCAATGTGGTGTTTCGTTTTTCAACTCAAGTCTGTCCGATGGCTTTCTTGCCTCGTCGCTGATTGGCTGAAGTGAACGATCACCTGGCATGACTAGATTTGTGGTGCAGTACTCAGATCCGAGTCAGATCTCAGATCAGTGTTACGTTCAAATGAGATTGTGTAATGCATGTGATTCTGCGAGACTAAAATAGCGCCTGTGATTTATTGAAACTGTAATGTAGTGCCTGTGACCCTGGGAGACTGAAATGTAATGCCTGTTCAACTGTTATTATCGTTTATAGGGTTACCAACATTTTCCAAGGAACTAGAAGATGTTAAAGTTGACAGTTCTGCGCCCCATTTTACACTCAACTGTGTTGTCAAGGTTCCTGGTTACTTAGGTTATCGAGTCACGTGGGCTAAGGAAGGTCAGCCCATTGACCCGGAAGTTTATGTCTACAAACAACGTAACCTTACGAAACATCTTGAGCTTTGTGTAGAGGAAATATCATGTAGCATCACTTTTAGTCGTAAGTACGATTTATATACTCATTCTGTATCTATCAAAGTAATTATGGTGCATTTAATCGTTGTCGCCTATTACCTTTGTTTGTTTTGTTCTACCATACAACGTAAACCAATTGACTATCTGGTACATAATCTTCTGCGACCATTCTAACTATCCATGGTCGATATAGTCTGAAGCAGTACAAGTGGGTACCTGGTAAAAACGTGAAGGCAGCGTGGGTTGTTTAGTAATGTCTACTCTCCAGGGAGTGGCAATGTCATGGACATATTAACTACTAAGTTCATATGAACAAAGTTCTGTTTGACCAACACCTTAACACTCAGTCACAGCGCCGGTTGAACAATGAACGGAAAAAAACATGCAATTGATATTCAAGCACCTAACATACTACATACTTACTGTATATAACTTTTTAAGAGCAAATTACGGGCTGTATCATCGATTTTTTTGTCGTTTATTCTTTTCGACAACACACGTTCCTGTGCACTGAGTTCAACAAGCAGATCGCGAACAATCATGTATATGTATATAGTGCCATAATAAACTTTAGCGAGTTACGAATATGTATTACTACATTATATAAAACATAAGATATATATTTTCGTTCATGTCATCTTTTCACTAGCTTTAGTGAAGGGGCATTGGCTGGCCGCTAGGGATGGTGGCCTCTACAGCTGTCTCGTGCAGGACAAATCTGGATCCACAGTTCTGTACGATCAGGCGACAGTTACCATAGATCAGCCCAGTGAGTAGGTTTTAGAATGATGCACGTCTTTAAATGCGGGAGCGATTTGGGAATTTTACACTGTTATTTTTTAATCAGCAATCTGCAATTACAAATTCTTCATTGTTATATTTCGAACGAGCCAAGCAAAGGTTTGAAGCCCAAACCCGACCTACCGCCAACAATGAATGTCCCAATTGCTTACCCTTTCAATCCCAGCAACTGGGAGATTAATTTCCGGACATGTTCATTCAGATGTCAAAGAGAAACTAAAACTCCTCCTCACCATAGCATGATCAATGAACTCACCTTACCGAGTTGGTCAGACCCCATGCCCCACCAGGAAATGCCTAAACCGTTCATAGATAAGAATATTAATTCATAGGTCAATGCGAAACTTAAACTCCTTCTCGTCTTAGCAAGTTGTGTCAGAGCCTATGTCCTTACAGGAAATGCCTAAACCGTTGATAGACAAGAATATTAATTCATAGGTCAATGCGAAACTTAAACTCCTTCTCATCTTAGCAAGTTGTGTCAGAGCCTATGTCCTAACAGGAAAGACTGAAAGCATTGAGAGACAAGTATACATGTATTCAGAGGTCAAAGTGAAACTAAATCTCCTTCTCACCCGAGTCAATGTTTTCAGTTCCGATCTCGTACCAGGACAGAGTAGGACTAGACAACAACGCGTCAATCCTCTCTCTGACCCCACTGAGAGCTACTGTACATGAGGGGGACCGGGCCATCTTCTATTGCCGGGTCAAAGGTCACTCGCCGAATGTCGTTGTAAGTGTGTTTACTTTTTTTAACTTTTAAACGTAGAATTACAACGTGTTTCCTCTGATAGTAAACCTCACTGCATTCGATTTTGGCAAGATAATATATCCATCTATTATGACATAAAACAAATGGGATATGAACATCATTTCTGATATATCAGGCCAAATGAAAGAGTTTTCTAACAATGATCTCAATTAGGCCTATATATAATGACAATAATACGTCCATTCTAGAAACACTGAAACACTTAATGACACTTTAAGATCATAAGTGAAGGATAGCGAGTATTAGATCGCGATTATTATTAAATAATTGTGTCATCACTATCTTCAGTGGCTGATGAAACCAGATGCGACTCTGCCGGTCTGCGACTTCAGACATACGATCCAAATCGAGTACGTCCCCTACCGTCTGATTGGTTCAGGCGAGATGTGGTCACGTGACGAGGGAGACCGTCTCAACGTGTTGAGGATAGATAACGTGACGATGGAGCACACGGGGGTGTACCTGTGTTACGTAGTGGAGTCTGGGGACCGTCGGGAGGCGGCGCTTTCAGTTCTACCAGGTGCGAATGAGAGGTCATTTTTAAAACAGGCTACCTTGATTTGTTTGCTTGGCCAACGGTGCCCTGGAAACACGCAATCATTTTATTTCGACATGAAATTGGATTTAGTTATACTAGATTTAATTATGATACATGTATTCATATCACACACTTTTCCACAACCATCATACCCGAAAGAAAGAAAGCTTACTAATCGCGCTACTTACATTTGTCCTGATGTAAGCCAAACGTGCATATGTGACTAATTAGTGAATTCGACATATCAGATTCCGCTTGTGCAGTGAATGAAGGGAATAAATGAATAATGTTCTTTACCCAAATTGTGACAAGGAATCAACCCTTCAAACTCCAAGAGTATCCAGTTGTGTAGCGGGTGATCCATCCGTTGTCACGCATTGCTCATTAATGCTGGAAATATCTGATAGCGGTCGATTGATATAGGCCTATGCACAGTAGGCTATGTGAAGCGCGACAATGCATCTACGACGCATAGGGTCTACCAAATGAGCATGGAAAATCTTGAAAATCTTGAAAATTTTGAAGACCTAATAGACGGCGCTCTAGTTCATCTAACGCATGCTCTAGGCCAAGGCCTTACATGACATTGTTCTGGTAGAAACAAAAACATTGACACCCTCTCTGTGGAAAGCGTTGCTTGTTGACGGTTACAGTTGTCTCGGTGACGTTGTGTAAGAAATGATCAGAATGTCTCCGATATCAAGGCGTCGTGGTTGCATCCCTCACTAACGTCCACGATTCTTGACATTGTTGGATGGATACGGCGCAGTCCTGAAGTGGTCCGGGACAAGGTACCTGCATGACGTCTGGAATCTGTGTCTTGGTGTCGTTACTCGGAGGGACGCCCAGAACGTTGATGGTCGTTGACGTCATTGGTGTTCCGATAATTCCTAACAAATGCAGATATCGGGTTACGATGGCAATGGACATTTACTGTTACCTGTTATTGAATCGAATCATGCCAATGGCTTCATAACGTTGATCAGTTGTCCCTCGCCACCGCAAAGCGGGGGAAATGGTATTATACACCGTACGTCCGCCCGTACGAACGTCAATTTGTAACCTTTTGAATGGCCTAAGATTAATCTTTCGAAACTGAAGGCAATTCCTGACTTTCACGTGTTGTGTGGAACTGTACGGGATGCATGTGCGGTAACACATTGATAGTCAGCAGTCAGCAGTCAGCAGTCAGTGACGTCGCGTTGAGTGACACGGGTGTGATAGTTTGATTGCCTCCAATATAATGCTGTGTTAAAACATATAATTAGTATATAACTCCTTTACATGTAATGCCATTCTTATTAAACTCGTGAGTGATTTGGTGTCATATTAACTTGTTTAATAAACATGCCAATTTATGGGAGATCGTTTAAAATCCTCTATAATAAAAAGAAGAAGGTCCATATAATTGAAGGTGTGAACATACAATACCAAGGTCAAGTGTTTTCCTTTATTTTACCATGTCATATTTTCAAGTTTAAGAAAAGAAATTGCTATGGATTGATTTCTTCCAATGTATGTGGTGTGCTTAGTGGAAACGTATGATTTTCTAAGCTGATATTTAAGAATTTCCTTCACCTGAGATACCAACATCACGCCACTATGAGGGCATCTCTATTTGTACAAACTCAATTCAAGGAATTCCCAGTGCATTCTCTTACCACAGAGGTTACTCCCTTCAGATGTTCTATCTATTACTATAACTTCAGTGGGAAGAGAATGGGGATGCACATGTATGACAAGAAATTGACATTGCATTATTGTATCTTGTTTCAGGAAGTGCAGGTCCTAGCGTTCTTCCTCCGTTTCTTGGCAACAAGACGGTGTTCGTGGGAGACACCGTGGTCTTGCAGTGTCGCGCCGTCAGTGACGTCAAACCTACTGTTCAGGTGTGTATTGAGATTTGTTACGCGTGTTCATTTTCGAGATATTGCTTTTGCTATCAGAAGAGCTTTATTTCACGTGATAGTCGTATTTGAACATCTGTCACAGTGAGACATCTTCTGATATCGATCTTGACGTTTGTTCCTGTTCAAGGAAATTGTTCTTTAGATAATAAGACCGAATAAAAAAAATATCTTCATATAAGGATCAGATTAAATATCACGGCTAAGAATATTTAACAACATTTTATAATTTGATAACCTTTGAATACTTTTCAAGGTCATTGCAAAATATGTTTACGAACAATTTATTCTCAGTATGAACATTTCGACACGTGACGGGATGTGAGATCGTTAGCTGTATAGATTTGTTGAAAAGGAAGTGATCATCCTTGAAAGATTTATATTGAAAACACAGTCGACAGAAATATTTTTTTAGAAACGAAATTCGAGGGAATATTCCAGACGGTTTACTGTTAATAAAAGATTAAAACACGACCCATTTGAAACGTCCTGGTTTTAATTTTTTGACGGTTAAAGTAAACAGTAATCGATCAATGAAAATACCTCCAAATTGTGTTCCTGCACGACCTGGTTTCGCCTGTGGCATGAATTGTCACTTTTTGTAATCTCATTGAACAGTGGTACAAAGAAGTGGATTCTGGATACACAGGAAGTGGGTCAGTATCTATAGGGGGAGTGACCTTCCTTCCCCTGGGTAGTGAGTCGGTGTGGGGTGACGCCCGGGGGTACTCAAGTACTTACACACTCCCCGAGGGGGTGCAGCTGTCCGACCAGGGGCTGTACTTGTGTGTGTGGACCAGCCCCTGGGGAGAGGATAGGGACCAGGGCTACCTCAGAGTCAAGCAGTGTGAGTAGTAGTCACAGCTAATCTGTACTTTTGTCATGTGATGTTTTCTGTTGTACAGCAGTTAATAGGTTATAGCTTATGTACATCTATGTACAAATAACACTCATTCAGGTGACATGACGAATAGCGTGGTCTTATGGTTCTAGATAATACCCAAACAGGATATAATAAAAACAAGCCAACGGACTCATAACCGTCCTCAGATGCTCCACCGGGTAAATACCTTTCTGACGTTCAGGTGTTATACATTGTGATCTAATAGGAATTATGTTCCTTGCCTCTTAGTCTACCCTTAATATTATTTTACAAAACAAAGGAAAACGACTTTGGATTACGATTTTTATCCAATAGATTATCACATGCACTGATAGGATGGTACAATGAGATGATAGTCCAAGGTTATAGTTTGGTTTATAAAATGTATGTTCTAGTAGTCCTGGTAACATTTCAAGAAGAATAAGATTAGATTATAGAAGTGCATAATTGTGATGCCTCCAGGAACATAACGATACGATGCTGCTGACCTAGAGGCACGGTTTACAAAATGTATGTTCTAGTAGTCATGGTAACATTTCAAGAAGAATATGATTAAATTTTTGAAGTGCATAATTGTGATGCTTCCAGGAAGATAACGATACGATGCTGCTGACCTTGAGACACTCACTCACCAATGGGCACCATCATTGAAGGAGATGCTGAAGTAGGACCAGCTCTGGACATTTGAACATTAGAGAAAGTGGAATAGCTGCTAAATGCTTAACTGATTGTGGCACTTAACATGTAGTTCTTGCAGTTGTTTCTCAAGTTTCAATGTGTCTTCTATGTGCTATGTGACGCTTTGCCCACACAGGCAAATTGAATTCAATTTGTGACTGAATAACATGTCATCTACATACATGAAATGATGGGAAATGACATCTGATGGAACCAGAATATCTCCACAAGCAGTTTCCTGTGCTCGAAAACATAAAGATCCATATGTGTAATTTTGAAAACACCATTGACTGAAAATTACAAGTAGTTTTGGTCACATTCTGAGGAACAATACAAGACTGGCACTCTAGCATTGTAGATTGAATTATTCCACATACCTTCAAAATGCTCATGTTTACACACATATTAGTTTCTATCAAATAAACATTGAATATTAAACTCATTGAAATGCTAGTGTAATGGTGATTATGGTCGATTGAAAAAATAATCCAAAAGGAACTGCAGCTTCTTGACTTATCTGCAAAGAACAGGAAGATTTTGTGGATAATGTCTTTAATGAAAAAATACACAGCGTTTTCGGAGTATATGTTCACTCCTTCATCAGGTGGTATGTGACCAAGTTCTTATGTATGCCACTTCTAAATGCCCTTCAAAGACTGTAACTCTGTAACATATAAGACATACCACAGACATAAACTTATATACTAATCTTTAGCAGAACCAACCTTATGTTACAATATGACATTATGACCCAAAACTGTGCGACACCAAACACATTCTGATCTGTTGCTGAGAGTCTTTTCAGAGGCTATGGTGAACCTTTATTAAGTAGTATGAACTACACGAATTTAAAGCTTAAAGTAAAGCAAAACAATCTGAAATTCCATGTACAGAACAGAGGCGAGGTAATGTGGATTAAAACACTTTTAGAGAACACAGACGTTTGTATTAGAGACAGTTCTGTTGCTGAGTGTCCGCCATCTTGATTTTTTGCAAAATGTGAAATGAAATTCACGAATATTTTCACTAGTTCTATTTTTTTAAATAATAAAACATATGACGGATGTGTTCAAGAAGGCTACATGTGCTATGCTCTTCATATGGGTTTCGCATTTGCCTTTATCAAATTTTAAAATACAAAGTCATAAAATCATTACCCTCGGTACCATAATATGTTTTACATGGATTGTGCAATAAGCATGTACATGTACATGTATTAATAACATATATGAATAAACAAAATACCTGTTAGGACCCTCTCTCTTTAAGGTTGAATCCTATTGCAGGTTATCACAATGTAAACAGTTCTACTGTAGGAGGGCAGGATAGCACATGTTTGGCTTCAAATGATGACATCTGGGTTTGATTCCCACCAGAGGCTCAGCAACTTTGCTGTAGTAAGTTAACTGTATTTTAGAGCAGTACTACACATGGTTCGCTAGTTCCAGCTCGCAGGTTTCACTGGTGTCACATGCTTTCTCCCTGCAATTATACCACCAGCCATGAAAAAAGTGAAATACTATGAAAAGTGGTGTTAAAACTTCACCTTCACTGTAGACAAGATCACCTGCCGGATTTGAACCCCAGACCTCTCTCTATTGTAAGATTACATACTTAATTACATTATGCTATCTGCAGAACATACAAAACACAACTGTGATGCAACAGGACAATTTTATTGTTTCATAGTAGGTCAAGAGGGAAACCGCGAACAAGAGGAATTTGTTATAATTGCACAATATATTATCACTAATTCATCAAAGGATATTCTTGGCATGATCGATATATACATTGGAACAAAGAACAACAAACCACATACATATAGCGAAGATCTAAATTTTAACCAAGGCAGTACGTGTTATGAGATCTATCTTCAAACAGCAAAAATTCAGATCATGTTTATTTATACCCAATAAGGTTCACTTTTAGGAGGACAAATAATGCTACCTAGAACATGTTAAAAGTGATGTTTATTGTTGAGATAGCACCTAAATCCTACCCAATGTATTACTACCCATTAAATTTACTAGACATACAATGGGGTTTACATGAGAAATAGTACAATACATTACAATGACAGCACCTTAATTCTACCTAAGGTCAGCATCAAATGTTACTCTTTGTAAGAGATAGAATATGGGAAAAGACTTGAAGACAATAAAAATATTCTAAGAAATTTAAAAGACTTTTTTTAAAGTTATGTTTATAAGAAAGAGATGTCTTTACCTTTTTATCAACATATCTACAAAATGCTTATGTGGAAGCATTCACTATCATGAATTCTTCAAGAAGTCTTTTCAACAAAGTATGAGCAAAAGATATATTTTCAACACAAGGGAAGGGATATGTTTCATGATATTTTTAAAAGGTGCATTTGAAAAGAAAAGGTTTTACCGTCATTTTGACAAACTACTTGAACAATTCACTCAACTATTTTAAGATGTTTAAATAAAACTACTGATAAATAAATATGAGAAAAAAATCATGAAATATCAAGAAGATTGAGACATACAGAGTCGTCACAAATACTGCAAGAGCAGAACGGAAATATTTAAAGTAAAACATAAATAAAATCAAGTGTACAGAATACTCGATGGAATGAAAGAAAGCATTATCTTGATGGAAAAATTGGATTTCACAACTGTTGCAAACTGTTATGCAAACATCAATATAATTAAACATAAAATAATTTGATATGTAATCTAGTCAACGGCTAAGGAATGTCTTCATAATCATAAATTACTCAATATTTAATAAAACAACAAAGCAAATGCAAGAGGTTGAACTAATACTGATTTCAACAAATAGGAAAGTTAACATGACATTGTAAAAATTATTCAATAATAAAAAAAAGCGTAGGGTAAATTTTATATAAATTTCACAAAATGGTAGTTTCAGAAGTAAGTTTTTATATATGTTTTTAAACTTTTGGCCTCAAACTCTTATATTTTTATTCACTCTTTAAAAATACTAACTTTTTCTATAACCTTTTCTGTGACAGAGATTTTATATAGGACTACCAAGTTAATGTGCAGTGAGCTGACATGCTAGCATAGAAAAGTTGATGAAATGCAGCAATGCTTACATTAAATTAGTGACAGAGACTGCCTGAAAGTTGTCAAAGTACATGTAATAGAAATTGATGAGTTTCATTTTTTAAAACATATCTGTTAGCAGACTAGATTAGTTAGCACTATTGACAATGGATTCAAATATACTTGTGTTTATTGCACAGAACAAAATTGCACTGTTATCGTTAACTGTTTGATGAGTTAAATGAAAAATAGATACAGACATAAAAATAAATAGATTATTATAAATAAATACCTATCTCTACCAATAAAGTAAATGAGATACTACTCAAAATATTATTGCAAATAACCATGATTTACTGCAAAACATAACCTAGTTAGTTGCTTACCAAGTACTACTCAAAATATTTTAATTAATCCTATAACTGCAATAAATATACTTTATTCTAACAAGTTTACATAAACATCAGCAATGTTAATCATTACTAAATATCCAATCTTCTTGGATTAAAATATCGGTCAGGAAATGTCACAAGTAATGTTACCTGTAACTTAACACCCACTTATTCAATTATATAACAGTAGATCATGTATTTTTATCACAATTGAAATGAACTACAACTCGAGAATATAGTCATAAATGCTCCTGTTAATGATATCACTTTTCAACAAATACCCATTTCAATCCTGTATATTCAATAAATAACAAAACTAGGACCATCTAAACATTCCATACTATTCATAAGAATCATAAAATGAACCAACGTCACTTAAAATTCATTACTCGCGCCAGTTTCCTTAGCTTCCTAATTAATGCCTTGCTGCTATAAAAGGTAAAACTTAAAAGTGAGAGCTGCTACACTAGCACAGAAAAATAGATGAAATGCAGCAAGGCTTAAATCAGCAAGCGATGGAACCTGGCACAAATTATGACTTGTGAGCGAAATTGAATTTGATCATAAAATACTTCAAAATTTAAAATTGCTGTGGTCCTTAACTTCTTTGAAGTATACTTTTTTCAACACCACATACATAATGGTTAAACCATTGCCAACAACAGAAACCGTACCAACATAGGGACAATACGACCCGACAATACGGGCCGACAATACATACATGAAGACAAACGTATATGCCCTGATTTCAAGATCATCTAACAAAACAACACAGAATATCCCATCATAGTCCCCTGTGCATTCATTATCATTTGATTAAAATCAACACTATACAGACAGATATTGACATTATGACGTATAATAACAAACAGAGAACACTGTTTATACGAACAATTCAAAGGTTTCAAAGCTTCTTGACACTGAGATTGTTGTAAGGTAAAGATTATTCTTGTTCATCAAACCTTTTAAAAATTAATCTGAGTTGATAACATAGATATTATTTCACATTAATGTGTATTTCACATAAATGTTTATTGAACAATATCCGCAAAGGAAAGTGAAAACAACATTTTTTTACTGAGAAACTTATGTTAGGTTAGGTCAAATGTCAGGATCCAGCAAGAAAGAGAAAAGACCATCATCTTATATGGGGCAGTCATTCATCGAACCTTTCCTTTCAGTTATCTTAGTGATGGAGGAGCTTTGAAATATCTGATGAGGCTAAGAATATTTATATATCACAATCATGGCTATTATACAATACCATTTTGACAATCATAATTTGACACTATCTTCTAGCTTTCTAGCTAACACCCAAACCATAACCAAGTGCTTTTGCTAATATTCACCTATGGGTCAACTGATTTGTTCTGTTGAGCCGCATGCACTAACATCTGACCACCTGACCACCTGACCAGCTAACCCGGCTCACTGGAGGAATCAATGCATCGGGCAAAACACATGAGCCTACCTCAGCCTCTCAACGGAAACCAACTCATTCAGCTGCCTCAGTCTTGTTCAACCGTTCCAAAACAAGTGTTTCAGTTGCTGAACATTCAGGCAATCAGATGACCCCGGCTACCCGGCTGATCTGCCGGTGTGCAAATCAAATGGGCCCTATGTGCCTGTCAGTACATTACCAACCAACAACAAATTTCAACCATATTTCAAAAATAATCTGGAATATATTATGACATGGAATGATTAGCTTTGGAATTCACACTTCAACATGAGCAGAATCAGCACTGTTATGCCTACTGATATTATTTAGTAGTGGTTTGCTGCACCCGGATTCCTCGGAGTTATCTCCCTTTTCAGCCTCAGTCCCATTGGTCAGACTCTGTTGCTTTAACAATGGCTGCTTACAGTTGTCTTCCTCATCATCAGAGACACAATGATTGGTTGAAGTGTCACCATGGCAACTCTCTTGAATCTTGGAAGCAACATCTTCGACTAAAGTTCTCAGTTTCTCAGCAGTTTCCTCATCTTCAAGAGTTACCTCCTCTTCAATACTCTCCTCTGGGTTCTCGTCAGTTGTGTCTTCATTGGAAGGGTTGCACTGGATGTTGAAGTTGGAGCAGTCACCCTCACCTTGTGTAAAGATACAATATTATTACCCGTCTGATTTAAAATCGACCTTGTTCTGAGGAAAAATAAAGAAAGAAAAATAATGCATCTATCGGCATGTGAATAGATTCTCCACGAGGTCCGAGAACACCTCGTATAGGTGTGTGTTATGTACCAGTTTAGTGCAAACAATACCAATCACGTTATGGTTTTAACGGTCTCACTGTCACACGTGCTTACCGAAAAAACAGGTAATGAAGAAAGGATTAAACTAGAAAGAGTGTCATTAACCTTTTTCCAAACATTATAAACATCATATAACACACTATCTTTAGAAGTAATATCTTGAAATGTAAATGTGATCAGGTAATTAAATGCCATTCAGAAAGTGATTAAATGTAATTGGGATTCCTATTTCAAGCAAACCGTTTCTCCATTTTAAAAACAGTATCAATAACAAATTTAGGGTACAAGTAAATTATTTGTACTTTTGCTGATAGTGGTTTTAAATATAACAATGTGAAATTTAACATTTAACCTTTCACCTGCTGATTCATTGAGTACATACTTACCTGGGTGATTTATATTTATATAACTTACTGCTTTGACAAATGAACTGAGTCAGGAAAATGTTGGATTGATTGACCAGAATGAAAATGAAACATTGAAAAAAGTTTACAAAATGAAATTTTTCTAATAGAGAATCTCACCCAAATGTGGAGAATTCAATGTGTCATCAACAGCTTTGGAACATTCCTCTTTAGTCGGCAGCAGGTCCAGATCCTCCATACCAAGAGTTATCCCCCTTTGCCCAACAGCACAAGAGTGAGCAGGACTACTATTAGGGGTCGAGGTCACGGAGGAAAGGTCAGAATCCATGCCATCGAAGAGGTCTCGCGTTGGGTCGGAGTTCTCGCTTGACTGTGACATCTGTCTCGGGACTAACATCTTCATTTCTTCACACTCTGCTTTCAGCTTTGCCAAACTTTGAATATTACCTGTGCAAATATTACGAAAGGTTATCATTTTTGTGACTAAACTTATTTCAAAATTCTCTTTAGTAAATTATGAATGGAGGAATTAAATATACATGATTATTTACATAATAGACAAACAAATTGTTTATATAAAATTTTAAAATATTAAACATTGAAATAATAAAAAAGATGGATAAGATCAAACAAACAAAAAGGATAAAAAATCATGCAAAAATAAAAGGATACCAAGATGGGAGTTTTAGTATGACGTTGATCAAATGGAACACCCAAATGTTTGACTGATGGAACAGAATTAATTAACAGTAACCCATAAATTATGCTCTACATCATATGAGAATGGCCCAGTGGTTACATAAATCCAGCCTAAAATTGTCCAACTTCAATACAGGAAGTGTCCACGCAAAGCATGCTGGGTACGAAATAAGTCTGTAAAGTAGTCAGTAAGCAAGTGCTTCCTTGTCAGTCTTTTGGGCCCCAAAAAATACAACTAAAATGCTTTACAGAAAAAGCCAAAGTTACAGAAGTGACCGATACTTAATTTTGTCTTTTCAAAGGTGTTTTACCCTTTGTCTGTTACAATGAATACTTTAACCCCTCTTTCAGAAGACTAAAGCCAAACTAAGAAGTGGTGGGAATTTGCACAATATCCGAAACAGCAGCATGTTAAATGGTTTCTCCAGCCCTATCTTGACAAGTAGCAAAAGGATTTGAACCATGCCATTTGGCGAAAGTAGTAACCAATCTCGTCACGAGGGTATGCATTGAAATATTTCTCCAAAAATGATTTTAAAACTTTCTTCAGCCAGGAAAATATTGAATGCATCTATGAATATGCACCAAGGAAGTTTAACCAAGGAATTCATTCAAGATAAACAATTCGTTCCCTCAAAGGACATGCATCCAGGCCTGCTGTGATGCAAAATATCCTTCTCTCTGCCCTTACAGGACATGCACCAAAGAAGATTCCATCAGATTGGGATTAGCGATTCCCTCTGCCAGAAGAACAGGTCATGCACCAAAGAAGATTCCACTAGATTGGGATGAATTCATTCCCTCCGCCAGATGAACGGGTCATGCACCAAGGAGGATTCCACTAGATTGGGATGAATTCATTCCCTCCGCCAGATGAACGGGTCATGCACCAAGGGAGATTGAAGCAGGCCACCTGGTGGTGACCTTGAACTGTACGCACCTTCCTCTAACCCCTGATTACCTGGAACATTCCACAACCCGGCCACCTCCAGCGTTTTCAGCTTCTTCTCCAGTTCCGACACGCGGTTACCCAGGATCCTGTGTGACAACAGAGACTTAGGTCAATACATAGATGTACACGGGTGTTTTATATCACATCTTCTGGCAGACGGATATCTCAATATGAGTCCGAGACATTTAGCTGTTGGTCGAGGGGTAAAACAGGATGTGATATGAAAGCAATCATATTTTATTATTTGTATCATATACTCGGTTCAAGTCGAGATTTGATAAGGATGTTTGTCCTTGATGATGGGCTAAAGAAACTTAGCTGCCCTGTGAACTCAAAATGGTGCTTGATGTTTGGTCTTCACTGGCACTGAGGCTTGTAGATTCATAACCCAACCAGTCCTTCTCAATCTTTGACAGGCCCTTTAATAAGGTATGTAGAACTTTCCAAAAATATAAAAGTTATGTGACATAATCAGCCACCATTTTGACCAGCAAATTTTTTAATTCCAGGGTTTAATGAAATAGTGGAGTACCTTAGTGTCAAATTTGGGGCAAATTGAAAAAAATCGGCTTAAAGTATGAAACTTGGCATGAATGATCATCATGCATGTAGATATTCATTTTGCCTAGGATCCACATTTTTTTACCACGGGAACCTGGTCACGTGACCAAAAATCCAAAATGGCTGCCAGAATTCGTGAAAATCAGTTCTAAGCCAAATAAATAATTATATGCATGAATTTAGCCAGATTTTTTATATATTTTAAGTGCATGTCTACAGAATTCATGTTCTTCAGCATACAAAATCCCTTATTTGGTTTATTTCATCGCATAATTTGCAGTTAAAAAGTCAAAATTTAAGTTTTTATAGATTTTCGACTGTAACTTTTTAACTGTTCTTTAATTTGAACATTCTTGCATGTTAGACATGCTGATACACAATATGGGACATTAGAATTTTATTTATACGATAACTGATATATATTTATTTTATATGTACACTTAATTTATTAAGTTTATGTTTGAAAGTCAACACCTGAATTTTGTTTTTCCTTAAGCAACTTGTATGATCACCGACATCGGTATATTTTTATGGATATATATTTTTCAAACATATTCAATGTATTTATATATATATATATATGCCGGGACATGTTGAGGAAAAGGGTCAGGTCATGGTCTAGGTCAATCTTGACAATAGTCAAGATCATGTGCAATGTCACCATGTCATGATAATTTGAATGGCGCACAAGAATTGAGTAAATTTTTTTCATGGTTAAGCTAGCCTAAACCTTAATGATGTAGTTTCACTATTATGTGTTGGCGCGTGTTGTTGTTGTTACTCTTGATCTGTATACAACTTAGTCGACCACTTTCAATGAAGTTCAGCAACAATGACACGCTTCTTGGCTGGACAATCGGGTGAATTTCTGTGCGTACTGAGACATAATTTTAGAAATGGTGTAGCTTTTGGCTGGAGACTTGTGCCAAAATGTTCCTCTTTTCACCAGAAGAAGGCCTCTGGATGTCACTAAGTGAAGAATGTTGCGTTGGAGGTGACCATCTATAGCACCATATATGACAGTTTAGTTAAACCAGTGTAATACTGTGGGTTGCACCATTAGCATACATTAAGGATGGACATTACCGACAATATTGTTATTTTTAAATCAAAGTAACCATGTAACCCAAATAAGAGCCCTCTATTGAAAATCCTTCGCCAAAAGCGATACATAATTAGCATATCCAGTGCATTGATACAGGCCAATATAATAAACATCACACCCTAAAAACATATTTGTTTACTTCTTTCTTAGATTGTAAAGGTTTTGAATAATTGTTTTTTGTGTAGACACATTTTGATCAATGTGAAATATAAATTGTAAATGTATTGATTGTCCAAACAATAATACCTGATGAGCTACAGAGACAACTATCTATTGTTATTTTAGAGCCCTAATGCATTGTTAAAGCAAATTTAATTAAGGTTACCGACTGTAGTATTACAAGATACATTTAAGATCTAAGATATACATATAGATAAAGTAATCTAAACTGATACATTGTTTAAAATTATGTGAAAATTGCATAAATATAAATAGCAAACAAATCAGTTGTATTCTCAACCCACCCAACCCTAGTGGCCCCCTCAGTCCCCCCAGTACTCTATTTTCCCTATTTATTCCTCCATACATAGCTATTTTATCAAATGAATGTATCATATTCATCAAAGGAGTACACCACTGCTACGTCCTTATTTTCAAGAGTAAGGCAAATTACAGCTTTGGGGGTTTAGAGGTTCTGGAGGAGAAGTAGAAAGAGTGAAAAGTTTACGGATGCCGGCCCATGCCATAAGCCCATCTGGCCTTTCAGGCCTCATGCACTAAAAATTAGTATAATTGGGTGACACTTTATTTTCTCTCGAATAGAGGAGGAGTATGAGATTGATTAGGGTCTCTGCAGAATAACTCGAACTAGTTACATGTTCTACCTGAAATCAAACCGCAGTTGTTATGAACGCATATACCGGTAGATATAATTGGTGAAGTGAAAAAACTCTCGAATAAATGGATCGATTTATAGGAAGAGTGATATGTTCAGAGACTGTCTGCTGTAAGTAAACACATGTACAAGTACAGTGTTTAGGTAGATGTCTAGCTCTTATGTGATAACTTTTCAATTAATATCAAGAGTGTTTATTAATGTTTTCAGAAAGCAAAATTGACGTTGACATTTTTTTTTTCAAATCAGCTTCAATGTGCTTACTCAGTTCATGCTAACATGCATCGATTGACCTCATGATTATGTGTTTGCATGTGCATTCACAGTTTTCTGATTTTTGTGGCTACAAAATCGATGATTGCAATTAAGTGACTTCACAAATCCTCACATTAAAGGAGCCAAAACCATTTCTTTTAACTACGAAGAGTGTTTAAAATATTTCAATGAACATACAGAAACGATTTCATAAATTTATCTCTGTCAAGTTTTCAATTTTGCTTTGTATACATAATGTCAACTACAGATACTGTCAGTGTATGACATTATTTGAAATCAAAAAGTTTATGGATAGACGGACGTCATGTCATGCCATAAGCCCATCGGGCCCTTCAGGTCTGATGAGCTAAAACTTATGGTAAAAATATTCACATCTTTTAACAATATTCAACAGGGGAAATCTATTAAACTTCAATTTTGCCCTTTAAAAGTCAAACAAGTTTGATTTATTATTTAACAATTTTAGAAACAAAAGTAATTTTCAAAGTTTTCAAAGTCCGCAAATCAAATTTGTATAAGTTGAAACTTTTAAAACATTTTTAATTTGCTTTCGACGTTTTATAGGCTTTAGACTAAATGTTAATTATGTTTCTGCATACAATCATTTCAGTTAAAAGTAATAACTTCACCAACCAAGACATAGCAATCATTAAAACATGACAGATTTCCATGACATTTATATGACTTCAAGTGATGAATTCACAATTATATTCAATTGTTTAATATAAATTGCTTTCTGTAAAATGTTTTGTGTTTTTGAATCCAAAGATCAAATGTTCAAACCGTTTTATTTTAAACATATGTGATCCATCTGTTGAAGAAGTAAGCATACACTCTGAAACAATGTGTATATTCACAATAAAGAAGATGTTTTCTACAATATTTGTAAACTTAGCAATTTGAATGGCATATACTGTATACATACAGAGAAAATGTTATAAACATCTAAGTTTTTCAATAAATTTAATAATCTGCTCAGACTAAATCTTATTGATGTTACATTATTGTAATCCTTTGTCATTAAAAAGACAGAATTTGCATATCCGGTTTCATTCATCCCCAAATACCAAATTTATGACAATTACATGTTTGTAATGAAAATTAAGCACAAACCGAGAACCTGTTCAAAAGATGAAATTACAGGTCCCAATTATTGATAAATAATAAATAAGTATTTATATAGCGCTTTATCCATATGTTTTCTGCTCAGAGCATTGTACAAGGATGAAAAGTAATTGACAATCTGGTTAATGTTTTTGAAGAGATGTGTCTTAAAAAAATGGGCACGTTCTCATGTACAATCGTCAGAGCATTCGAGAGCGAAATAACAGAGTAAATGTATACTAGTTACTATTGACCAGTATCAACCAAAGTTTGTCTTTTTACATGCTATAGAAAAATTTCCAAAATTACGTTTCACTAATTGGTGCGCACCAGCCGACATACAATGTCTGGTTGTCAATCACATTTGTTCACATTTATATTGTCACTGTATATAACTGGTTAGCATTAAAATGATTTTCAGCAAATGTCAGTACTTACTTCTTAATACAAATATCTAAATATTGACACTATTGATAACGTTTGGCATATGTGACTCCAACAATATACTCAATGTTCCTTTAAGCGTTTATGTGTACATGTGTGCTTGGCCTTAACCTTTACCACGACAGACCCTTACCTTTCCAGTTCTATTTACTTGAACAATTCACAATTCTTATATATGCAACTGGCATAATGATGATAACCTTAAAATAAAATATCATGTCGGTGCTCAGTTGTCTTCATACTAAATCACATGTTGCTATGGAAACAATAGTTTTGGAATTTTTGGCCTACCGTTTCTGCAAATACTAAATGTGTAACATTTCAAATTTTATATCAACATGACCCACCTACAATAATTTGCATCAATCCTTTGAAGAAGAACACTAAAATCTCAATAATAAAAAAACCCTAAAATTTTACAAAAATATGCACTATATGCACTTAAATAGTGAAAATTGTAAATTGTAAATTGACATTGTAAATGCATTATTTTATTTATTTGATATGTACATATTAATTTAATATTGAAAGAGCGTCTAACTAAATGTATTGAATGCTTTATTATGGAATAATATAATAATATTAATTCATATAATTTTAACTACCGGTAATGGAAATTTGGCGGCCATTTTTGATTTTAGGTAATTGAGGCAAAGCAAATTCAGGTGTTGACTTTCAAATTAAAACATGGGAAAATATATATTGAATAAATACATATTAGATATTGTATAAACAAACTTCTTATATATCCCACATTGTGTATCAGCATATCCAACATTCAAGAATGTTCATAGATCAGACAAAGTAAAAAAAAAACAATAAAAAACTTCAGCCAAAAATTTCAAAAAAAGTTAAATTTTGACTTTTTAACTGCAAAATATGCAATAAAATAAACCAAACTAGAAGAGCGTTTGCGGGACACCGCAAAAGCAGAGCAGCTCCGAAACTTTGGGTCTCGCCTTTCCCTGTTCCGCCTTCTCCTCAGCATAAATAAAATGGGAATTTTTTTTGACAAAATGTTTTTCATTATTCAAGTTATTCTAACAAGTTAAATCATCACTGGGGTCACTTTTCACAACTTTGTTCTTAAAACCTATTTCTGATTTCAAAATTGGATCAAAAGATTAACATGGCCTTAACCAATATCTCATGTCCTTGAACTTTGACCTTCAAGGTCACATCATCAATGATTACTTTTCATTGTGTATAACAATCATGCAATGACTCAAAAGTGTTCATTGTTAACATAAGGCATATTCACAATAGCACGCTTAAGTTGTGACCTTGCTATGACCTTGACCTTTGACAGATTTTAGCAAAAACGTTTTCAAATCTTGGTCTTTCTCCATAGTTGATATATACCAAGTTAGGGCCTGATAGCACAGAAGTTGTTGAAGTTATCGTGTTTACAAGGATTTTTGTAGTGATTTCAGAACTCATGACCTTGACCTTTGACCTTGAATGTGAGCATGTCAAAATATTTCCCCAGGTGTACAAGAAAGAAGCTATATATATATATGAGGTGTTGATACCTTCATGGAAAAAAGTTATTTAGTGATTTCAGAACTGGTGACCTTGACCCTATCTCGTGACCTTGACCGTTAAAATTCAAGGTCACACAATCAGTGATCACTTTTCATTGTGTATAACAATCATTTAATGATTCAAAGTGTTAATAGTTGAAATAAGACATTTTCGCAAAAGCATGCTTAAGTCGTGCCCTCGCTGTGACCTTGACCTTTGACGGATGTTAGCGAAAACCTTTTCAAATCTTGGCCTTTCTCCATAGTTGATATACACCAAATAAGAGCCTGATAGCACAAATATTTTTCAAGTGATCGTGTTTTCAAGGATTTTTTTAGCGATTTCAGAACTCGTGACCTTGACCTTTGACCTTGAATGTGAACATGTCAAAATCATCCACCAGGTTTATAAGAAAGAAGCTATGTATATGAGGTGTTAATACCTTCTTGGGAAAAGGTTATTTAGCAATTTCAGAACTGGTTACCTTGACCATATTTCGTGACCTTGACCTTTTAAATTCAAGGTCACACAATCAGTGATCACTTTTCATTGTGTATAACAATCATTTAATGATTTAAACTGTTAATAGTTGAAATAAGACATTTTCGCAAAAGCATGCTTAAGTCGTGCCCTCGCTGTGACCTTGACCTTTGACGGATGTTAGCGAAAACCTTTTCATAATCTTGGCCTTTCTCCATAGTTGATGTACACCAAAGAAGAGCCTGATAGTACAAATATTTTTCAAGTTATCGTGTTTACAAGGATTTTTTTAGCGATTTCATAACTCGTGACCTTGACCTTTGAACTTGAATATGAATATGTCAAAAAAATTCCCCAGGGGCATAAGTAAGAAGTTATGTATATGAGTTCTCAAAACCTTCTAGGAAAAAAGTTTTAGCGAATACAAAACGCGGCGGCGGCGGCGACGGAAACTGCGCAAAAACTGATAGCAGCTCCGACTTAGTCGGAGCTGCTAATAAGGGATTTTGTATGCTGAAGTACATGAATTCTGTAGACATGCACTTAAAATATAAAAAAAATCTGGCTAAGTTCATGCACATAATTATTTATTTAGCTTAGAACTGATTTTCACGAAAATATGGCGGACATTTTGGATTTAAGGTCACGTGACCAGGTTCTCGCGGTAAAAAAATTTGGATTCTAGGCAAAATGAATATCTACATGCCTGATGATCACTCATGCCAAGTTTCATACTTTAAGCCAATATTTCTAAATTTTGACACTAAGGGACTCCACTAATAGGGCTTGTTGAGATAAATATATTGCCATGTTCATTTCAATTTCATCGGACACCTGTCTCCATATCAAACCCACAATGTATAAAAAGTTGCCAAACATTTATGTAAAACAGTTATAATTTCAGCATATAGACTACAATAATCCCTCAAAAAAAAAGAAGTCAAAACATGAAACCCTATACTGTATCCAACATACTTGTTGGTTTTGCGTTGGTGAGAGAGAGCGAGACTCTTGTCGTTGATGGTGTCGAGGAGAGCGCTACACAAGCCCTGCAGGTCAGCTACTGACTGCGGTGTTGCCGGGATACCCTGCTGGGACTGCAGGATACTGTGAACTGGAGTCGGACGACAATTATATATCATATATATATATATATCTCCACATGACAAATCACACATCACTATTCCAACATACACTTGTGCAATTGGACAAACATTATATTTTTCACATGACTAATTATTATCAAAAACCACTATTCCAACACACACTTGTGCAACAAGGCAAAAATTATCTTCTCCAGATGACAAATCAAAAACCACCATTCCAAAGCACACTTGTGCAATACCAAGGTAACAATGTAACAATTGTTTCTGTACAAGTTTGTGCATTTCATTGTCTGTGACATCTGTAGCTATTGTAAGATAAGGTAGATCACCAATGTTGTTTGTTTATCAGATAAGTTAGTGTGCCTATCTCACCTTGTTTCTGAGAGATCACCAGTCCACCACTCCTACTCTGGCCCAGCTTCAATATACCTTTATTCTTCTTCCTCTCCAACATGCTCTGAAACATACAGTAGTCGGGTGAGCTGAGTTGAGCTGAGATTAGGCAAGGTGAGGAGAGGTCTTTTGGGGTTTAGCTTCACTTTTGAGAGGGGCGGGATAGCACAGTGGTTAGCGCGTTCTGCTTCGGATCAAGAGGTCCGGGTTCGAATCCCGCCAGGGGCACGGCAACTTTGTCTGCAGTAGAGAACTGTTCTACACGCAGTAAGGTTTGGGTGCAATGCTACACTGAAATTCAGAGTAGTACCACCCATGGTTCGCTAGTTCAAGCCGCTGCTTGCAGGTTTCACCGCAAGGCATAGCCACATGGCGTTGCGGACTTTCTCCCTGTCATAATACTAGCAGCCGTGATATAAGTGAAATACTCTTGAAAGCGGCGTTAAACCCCAACTCACTCACTCACTTTTGAGAACCTTTGATTTACATCACATTATTATAGCACAACACAAGCCTGAAAAACCATTGTGGCTATGTATTATATAAACCATTGGTGGTACTGTAAACAGTATTTAATCTAATTTAATGTTGTACCTAAAAACCTCTTGATCCAAGGTTGAATGCTTGTATCACTGTGCTATCATGTGAATCATTCATAATGAATATAAGTTGTACATTTATCAGTTTCTCTCACATCATACATCATTTTGCTTCTGAGACTTAATTTGTTACTCCAATACAACTGAAAACTTTGAAAACTAGATGACTGTTACCTTATACTTGGAGACTGTAGCCATGGCCATTGTTTTCTCCTCCTCCATCTGTTTGAGTCTCTCCTGTAGGTATCTGCAGAGGAAAGAGTCACGGCGATATTGAAATAGTGAGAAAACAATGAAATAAAATCTCACATATATTACAAGTTCTACGATAGTCAAGGTTACTAAAATGCCTCTCAAGCTGTTTAAACTTCCCTCACTTGTGTCAGTCTCCATCACTGGCTTATCTAAGCTTTGCTGCATTTTGTGAACTTTTCAGTACTAGCGTAGAAGCACTACACCTGAACTTAATAGCACACTGCTGGCATGGTACTAATCCATTTAACAGCTAAAGAGACAACGAGAGAACTCACTTGTTTTCATTGACGAGAGCATCAATGTCTACAATCTTCTTCTCGTCTCCCTTGAGGATGTAGTTGAGTTCGGTGTTGAGTCTCTCGTACTTGGTCTTGTAAGCATCTCTCTCCGTCTCCTGCTCCTCCTTCTCGTCAAGCACCTGCTGTAGATCTCTCTCCAGCTGCACGTACTGCACAGTGAAAGTGTCACTTAAATACACCTCGCCATAAATGTTGCATCAACTACCATAACGAACTTGAAATGGACCTCATAGATATTGAAAATTTTAATTAAAGGGAGGACTCTTTCGGGGTATTTCTTATGGAACTAAATTTTAGGGGATTGTCTTTTTACACATATACGTTATTAACACATGATTGCAATGCAATCCAGTTGAAACAAATTACAGAGGGAAATATTTTTATAATTTCAGCTTTGACATCCTGACAAAGAAAAGCACGTCATAATTCAAAATAAAAACAATGAGAAGTGACGCCATTTATCCACTATGAATGTGGAAAGCTTTGATATGTCATTATGAGACATTGTTGATCCGACTACTTGCATATATTTGTTACTTTGTGCTTATACTATTAATATATACATTTATTATTTAACTATCAATGTTATGCCACGTATACGGCATTAACGGCATAGACCATATGATTCAACAACTGGGCCAATACGGGGAAACTGGGCAAATACGGGAAAAACTGGGCCAATACGAGACAAACTGGGCCAATATGAGTCTGAGCATGCGCAGTTGCACATTCGGCGGAAGCCCGAAGCTGTCGCTTCACAACTTTGACCCATGCTATTTGTTCACCAATCTTGTTTATAATTATCATTTCAATATAAATGAGATGTCTAGTGCTGTGCAAATAGAATGAAAAGAAGTAAATTAATAAAATTGTCATTAATTAAGTATTTCCGTATTGGCCGAGTTACAGGTCCGAGGTCCGTTGAATTGGCCCTCGACTTCGTGTCGGGCCAATACAAGGGACCTCGGACCTGTAACTGGGCCAATACGGATATACTTAATTAATAACATTATAGTATAATATGTGCATGTTTCATCCATCCAACCCAATCCTCACCTCCTCTCTAGCAGCCTCCAGCTGAGCGACCAGATCCTCTCTCTCGTAGGCGGGGAAGTGTCGGGTGTTGATTCCTTCGTCTGTCGTCCCAACTCTCTGTCTCGCTATCTGCTCTCTCAACAACTGGCAAGGAAATAAGGAGGTTTCAGTAGAATATTTCTTATATAGCTCAGTTTTCAAAAACAAAAGCTAGATAACATTACCATCACATATTTTTTTCGAAAAATCCAGGACATTCTAACCAGTGACCATTACTTAATTAATTTCTTTGGTAACGAGCTCTGATTCCTGTAAATTATCCAAACCGAATTGTACGACACTAATCAGCAGCTATAGTGTCAGTCCACTTGAGAAAAGAATCATCACACAAACTCATTTTCTATAAAAGATGAACAGACATCCATAGATTTGATATTTTAGTAGAACTATCGAGGACACACAAGTCATAGACAGAGTTCGTCATATCCGACGTCGGGTGGAGGCGGAGTTGGGGGCAGTGCTCCAAACCTTATAAAGAGAGTCACAAATATACGACATCATTGATTGATAGGTATGTCAATAATTTCATCATACATGTTATAGAAATTCCCCCTCCAGAAATGAAAATCCTGTATCCACCCCTTGTCCATGATTTATTACAACTGAATGTCGGACACACGTCTTCAAACCTAATCAGCCTTCATAATTAAATAGACTTGGCTTCTCTTAAATCCTAAGTGGAGTTTAAATCAACCAAAAAACAAGCTGTTCAAACAAGAATTTTATGAACGTACTAACTAGTTCAAAGCCAATCATCCACATCCACATCTTTGAATTTCAACTAGCATTTCACATTTCACTAGCAATTGGCAACTTGACTTGTGGTAGTTTAGAAACCCTGCCTTATTATAACAGTTTCAATTTACAATTCATTAATGAGCAAATAATAACAAGCTTATACATAATCGTGAATAAAATCATATAAATAAATTAAATAAACAGAATAAGGCTAGATACACTGAAGCAGATCATGAATGACAGCTGTTGACATGTCGGTATAATATCAATGGTAGCTGACATCTGATCACATTCCTACATACATTTCTCACTTGACATGTGTCCAGAATCGTGTGTGTTCATATCAGTCAGGAGGAAAGTCTCCCTGGCAGATGAATGACTGATATTAAACAACAATTCAGAAATTGTTGCACATGACCTATCCCTGTTGTGCAGTCCAATCTATAAATGTAGCATAATTTAAAAACTACAGTCCGTGTGTTGTATGTTTCCTTAGGGAACTCCTCTCGCTAGTTGAGTTATGGTGAGATTGTTTGGGGTTTCACACTGTTTTCTAAAACAAACCACACCGCCACATAGGTAACTCTCATACCAGATTTGAAGATTCTAAGTTTCATAGTTTCAGGTTTTACTCTGGAAACTCAACAAGGTTTCCAATTTAGCTGTTTCTAAAATATTTAGCTCCCTATAAGCCCTAAAGGCAAAACACCGTCATATAACATCATAGTCATGTAGCATTCGAAATATGCTCCAGAAATGATTCAGACGGACAGAAAAGTGGATTGTTATATACCACCAAGGTTCTTTCTATGATACAATTACAATTCTCTACTGCAGAAAAAGTTGCCACGCTCTTGGAGGGATTTAAACCCGAGGCCGAGGTCAAATATGCTTCACAATCTCATTCTTCCCAGAGTCTTCTAGTTCAACATCACCATAAGTAGAATATCACAGTCACAAAATGTACATATTTCAACAAATTTAGCAGGTCGATGAGAAACAGAAAACCTTGTTGAACAAGGAAATCAATACGTTCAGTAATGTGACAAACTATCATAGTTGGGTGAGACTAGACACATGTTGTTATGCATGACGAGGTATTTAGATATGCAGGAATGGACATTGGTATTCAAGGAAAGAAATCGTTTGTGCGTAAATAGCATAAACAGGTACATATGTTTTATATGTCAATATTACTATTTATGTACAGCATGTGACACGCAAATAAATATTCTTCCTTTTCTTCTTCTTCTTATATCATTTTATCACTGTGATTGAAACCAATGAAATGAGAAATATAAAAATAACCTTCTTTGACAATGATAGATTCATTAGTGATTACTGTAACATACTTAAACATAAAAATCGATATTACTGTTAATCAACACCTTGAAACATTAAAACAAGGAAATAAGAATGAAACTATAACATCAAAGCATGGTGGTGAACATGTTTTGATTGTAGAAACACATGAAACTGAGGATATTGAAACTCAGCCAACTCATATAATGTAAACAACTGATAGTTTGATGGGACATGATTATTCATCTACAAATTCCCTCAAAACAAGGAAATATAATTATAACACAAATTTTATGTGCAGGTCACAAGTTGAAGTTTCCAGAAAATGAGTCCTACACAAAGATCAAGGTCACAAGTAAAACAAGAAAAAAGTGAGCATGGCTCACATACCCCCGGCATCCGCTATCCGTCCATTGAGAATTATAGATGTGAAGGTTACTATGTTTATCAAACAGCTTCAAGCATCATAATATTGTCCAAAATAATTTTAGGAACTGACTGTTGTTACAAAATTTCATTCACCCAGATGTAATATTTTTCAGGTAACTTAATATTTCCCATTAGAGCATCACACCGGTAATTTGTACCGAGTTCAATTACAGATTCAAGGGCTTCATAACTCTGCAAATATAATATTTCGGAACTGGACTTTGAACTCAATGAAGAGTATCATTTGGACTACCTACATGTAAAATTTCATTCACCTAGATGTAATAGTTGCCGAGAAAACTTGTCCCCATTGGAGCATCACAGATCTTTTGGTACTAAGTTCAATTTCGGATTCAAGGGCCATAACTCCATAAAAAGTAATATTTCAGAACTGGTTTTCGAACTCGATGAAGAGTATCATCTGGACTATCTCCATATTAAATTTCATTCACCTAGATGTAATAGTTTCCGAGAAAACTTGTCCCCATTGGAGCATCACAGTTCTTTTGGTACTAAGTTAAATTTCGCATTCAAGGGCCATAACTCCGTAAAAAATAATATTTCGGAACTGGTTTTCGAACTCAATAAAGAGTATGGTCATGAGTACTCACAACCAAAATTTCATTCACGTAGATTGAACGGTATCCGAGAAAACTTGTCCCCATTGAACACAATAAAACTAAGTCCAAAAAGTGACGTTTCCATGGAAACGACAAAAAATATAAATCTCAGAAAATTTTAAAATTTCTGTGCGCGATCGGAAGAACATGGTTAACAACTGTACAAAGTTTGGTTGATGTACCTTTGACGGTTTTTGAGAAAATTGACTGGACGGAAGGACGGATGGACGGAATGACCGCTATATACCCCCGCTTACTTCGGGGGTATAATAAAATCATTACATCAGTTGACAGGTCTTGTGATGAAGGATAAACGCATCAAGTACCAAAGGCCAATCACTGACAATCAGAAGTAAAAGCCAAGGTTAAAGGTTACTGTCAGTCTGTGACGGAGAAAGTCGAGAGCTGATATCAAAGGGTCACAAGTCTTAAAATAGTCATTAAATCACTCCAACCTTTCTAAATGCATGTTACAGATATGCATCAAAGACATAGCTTTTTTTATTGATAAATCATATTGATTTTGGTGATAATAATGGTGACAGATTGAGAACTTATACTGAGTAAAGTAAACATGTTTAAATGTTTACATAGTTCTATGCTGATAGTGTATTACATCAACATATCAATACACAACATCTGATACTCACCGACACATAGCACAGATCAATCACATACCCAACTTCCTACACAAGGAATAACTTGTGCCAGTCTCCATCACTGGCTAATTTAATCCTTGATGCATTTCCTCACCTTATCTCTGCCTATGTAGCAGTATGGTGCATTTGGTCTTGGTAGTGCAGTAATGAGTAAGAAATCTATGGCACAGAAAAGTCAATGAAATGCAGCAAAGTTTAAATTAGCCAGTGATAGAAACTGGCATGAGTTATGCCTTGCGGGGGAAGTTACCCATAGACTCTAGGAAGTTGTGTCTAGGGACACAGAAGCCCTGACAACCCAATTTTCAACCCAAACTTTTCCCCAGATACTCGCCCATGCAAAAATGTTTAAAAGGGGAGGGGTCCGGACCCCCACAACCACCACTGCATTAGAAAGTTTCCACTTTACCTGTGTTAAGTCAATTGAAAAAGTAAGACTGATTGGATAGAAATACCCGGTAAGGACATCTGTATAAGGTATCTGTGTTGCAATTTTTCACCACCGTGGGATTTTGGTAGCGTTAAAATGTAATGTACTCCATGGGAAAAAAAAGGATTTCCCATCAGTAAATGTAAATGAATTCTCTTCACACACAGGTTACTCGAGTCATATCCTCCCACATAACCTTTTACAAAATAAGTCCAAAAAACTCAAAATTCCCTTCTAAAAAAACACAATTTTAACCTATCAATGAAATCTGTTAAGTGGTAAAGGGCAGATGCCATCGTTAGTCTATAGCAGGAATCTAAACCAAAAGTACCGAGCTTCCAAATCTAAGTTATTTAAACCACCATTACCTTGATGTCGCCCTGTGCATCGGCCAGCTTCTGTCGGAGATCATCCACCTCGAACTGGAGGGACTTGTTCTGTTCCTTCGTGTCACATAGTAGGCTCACCAGACTCTGTGATATACCAATACAAAGTTAACTTTTATGTTAAATAATTTGGAAATTTTCCCTTCATTAACCAGTTCAAATTTTGCAGATAAACATGGTGAAAGATCTGAGCTCATTTAGAAATAATAGATAATACTAAGCCTTATTGAACGTGGCCTAAAGGTTTTTTAGTTCTGGTTTGGAAACAGAATTATGAGTGTGTGTTCCATGGAAACGACTTAACCTTGACCAACTGACTGTGGTTGTCAGGACAAAATGACTGTGGTTGCGAGAACCAACTGACTGTGGTTGTCTAGACCAAGTGCCTGTGGTTGCCAAGACCAACTGACTGTGGTTGCCAGGACCAAATGACTGTAGTTGCCAAGACCAAGTGCCTGTGGTTGCTAAGACCAACTGACTCTGGTTGCCAAGACCAAGTGCCTTTGGTTGCCAAAACCAACTGACTGAGGTTGCCAGGACCAACTGACTACGGTTGCCAGGACCAACTGACTGTGGTTGCCAGGACCAACTGACTGAGGTTACCAGGACCAACTGACTGTAGTTGCCAGGACCAACTGACTGAGTTTGCCAGAACCAACTGACTGTGGTTCCCAGGACCAACTGACTGTGGTTGCGAAGACCAACTGACTGTGGTTGCCAGGGCCAACTGCCTGTGGTTGCCAAGACCAACTGACTGTGGTTGCCAAGACCAATTGACTGTGGTTGCCAGGACCAACTGACTGTGGTTGCCAGGACCAACTGCCTGTGGTTGCCAGGACCATCTGCCTGTGGTTGCCAGGACCAACTGACTGAGGTTGCCAGGACCAACTGACTGGTTGCCAGGACCAAGTGCCTTTGGTTGCCAAAACCAACTGACTGAGGTTGCCAGGACCAACTGACTGGAGGTTGCCAGGACCAACTGACTATGGTTGCCAGGACCAACTGACTGTGGTTGCCAAGACCAACTGACTGTGGTTCCCAGGACCAACTGACTGTGGTTGCGAAGACCAACTGACTGTGGTTGCCAGGGCCAACTGCCTGTGGTTGCCAAGACCAACTGACTGTGGTTGCCAAGAATAACTGACTGTGGTTGCCAGGACCAACTGACTGTGGTTCAGGTTGCCAGGACCAACTGACTGTGGTTGCCAGGACCAACTGCCTGTGGTTGCCAGGACCAACTGCCTGTGGTTGCCAGGACCAACTGACTGAGGTTGCCAGGACCAACTGACTGGTTGCCAGGACCAAATGCCTGTGGTTGCCAGGACCAACTGCCTGTGGTTGCCAGGACCAACGTCTGTTGTAGCCGGGACCGATAAAGGGCAGGTAATTTTTGTGTGGTTTTCCTTGATGAAGAATCCAAGGAATGACCTAAGATACGGCTTAAGCACAGCAAGTTGTGTGACCAGGAATGAAACTCTACTGTATCAGTTTTACACACTTTCAAATCCATTGGTGCTCTGCACTTTTTATGATGGTTCATAATTAATTGCATTTTGTTCTTCTTGTTCAAATGGATTACAAAGAGTGTTCCCACCTGGTTCTGCATGTCCATGTAGTAAGACGGGTCAAGATGGTTGTTTGAGAGAGAGGTCGGGGCCTGTGGAAAGATAAACACACCAAATATCAGATACGATACCGGTTACAAATGAACAGAGAACCAGTGTTGTTCCTAGAGGGGATCCTGAGGAAATTATTCCACCCTTTTGGCTTGGAGTCATTTACAAGTTTGAAGATGTTGAATACATTTACCTTTGCAAAGGGCCCAAACTGTTCAGAATTGACCAATATGATCCCTCTGCTGATTACCAAGGAACTTTCAATGAATTGTTATCTGGGTTTGGGTTTTAACTAATGGGTTATGGCAAAAGAAGTGCAGTCTACTCACAGCTCCGACGAGTTGTTTCTTGAGAGTCTGGTACCGCTCCCGGAGCTGCTCGGCCATGAGTTTGAACTGGTCGCGCTCACTCCGACACTCGTCCATCTCCTGCTTCAGGATGAGCAGCGCCTCGTTCTTACTCTCCAGCTTCCTCCGGCAGATCTGGTACTGTAAGAGATGGAGAGGAAAATATGGATATAGTAAATCAAACACCTGCATCAAGCCTTGTTTTTACTCTCCAGCTTCCTCCGGCAGATCTGGTACTGTAAGAGATGGAGAGGAAAATATGGATATAGTTAATCAAACATCTGCATCAAGCCTCGTTCTTACTCTCCAGCTTCCTCCGGCAGATCTGGTACTGTAAGAGTTGGAGAGGAAAATATGGATATAGTTAATCAAACATCTGCATCAAGCCTTGTTCTTACTCTCCAGCTTCCTCCGGCAGATCTGGTACTGTAAGAGATGGAGAGGAGAATATGGATATAGTTAATCAAACATCTGCATCAAGCCTCGTTCTTACTCTCCAGCTTCCTCCGGCAGATCTGGTACTGTAAGAGTTGGAGAGGAAAATACGGATATAGTTAATCAAACATCTGCATCAAGCTTTGTTCTTACTCTCCAGCTTCCTCCGGCAGATCTGGTACTGTAAGAGATGGAGAGGAAAATATGGATATAGTTAATCAAACATCTGCATCAAGCCTTGTTCTTACTCTCCAGCTTCCTCCGGCAGATCTGGTACTGTAAGAGATGGAGAGGAAAATATGGATATAGTTAACCAAACATCTGCATCAAGCTTTGTTCTTACTCTCCAGCTTCCTCCGGCAGATCTGGTACTGTAAGAGATGGAGAGGAAAATATGGATATAGTTAACCAAACATCTGCATCAAGCTTTGTTCTTACTCTCCAGCTTCCTCCGGCAGATCTGGTACTGTTAGAGATGGAGAGGAAAATATAGATATAGTTAACCAAACATCTGCATCAAGCCTGGACTACACCTGCACACGACTCATGCTAGAACTTTACAGAGAAGAGGGTAAGTTTGCAGCAAAATTAATCAAATCACATGTATACAAACTTTTCAAATACTTTTAACATAATGTATATTCCCTCTACCTCAATATACGTTTCCATTGGTTCAGAATCGAGAAGCCATGTTTCTTCTCGGGAGTCATTTCCAGATTGACTTTCATTGCATGGATATGTCGAAGTTGTACTCTGTGTTCCATTTCCATAATGTGCCTCACTCCAAGGGAATGTTCCACTCTTGATGTCTGTTCCACTGGTTCCATCCTTGTGGAGAGTGCCATTTCCATTTTCTGTTTCACTTGTTTTCAGTTCAGTCTGGATTTCGTTTCTAAGGTGACCGTCTGCCACTGCCACAGTTGGCATCAACATAGTCTCTTCACCATCAGACTTCTTGAAGAACGAGAATTGAGAAAACATCTAGAATTGTTCAGTCGAGGAGCAGTGTTCAGAAGTTTATCAATCAATTACACAATTGATTGATACAAGATGATAAACACTTTTCAGTTTGGTCCATTTGCTTATCACTTGCCTAAACACATCTTATCTGTATTATTTTGCAAACTTTCAGAGAAACTGATGCCCCCAGATCGATGGTGATTGGCCACATGACCACATGACCACATGGCCACATGGCCACAAGAAGTGTATTTCCATCAACATATCACATATATACAAAAACAAGTAGATTCCAAGATGTCAATGTTCTGGGTTTGAAGACAAATAGTGAAACGTCACTATAATGACCTCTTCCTTTATGTATATTGACTTACTAAATTAAACTTGAAGAAAGAAGTCAGCAAAGATTTCTCTTCTTGAAAAACATTGCTTTGAAGAATAATAGCAACTAATAATCAAGTCATTACAATGATAACCATCAATTCTATTGATGGAACTGAATTACTGGAAGACCGTTTGTTCCATAGAGATTCTACATCCTGAGAAACAAGTTAAAAGATGAAACTGATATTGAAGTCACTTAACAATATCAGCTGATCCCATTTAGTGTCATGAAGCACTGATCCAAAACATCATCATGCGGTCGGTCATACACTAGGATGTATCACAGATGACTACCAGTTTGTGTTAGGTGACAGGTTTCATCATCGATATCAGTATTTTGGTCCTCTGTCAAGGTAACCTTGCTTGTGTTTGTTCAAATTATTTTACTGAAAACAGCATTTGTAAACGATCGGTCGTCTCATGATAAAGTCACATAAAGTATATTCGGTTACAATCACAACCATACAACTCACTCCTCGATGTGGGAAATCTTGTATGCTACCTTCACCACTTCTCTGTGTTTTTCTCTCCCCGAAACCCAGCAAGTGTAGACTTCAACCTTCTTGACTATTGGAATGCAGTAGTAAGTCCCTGAAAGATGTAGGGGGTAAAACAAAACAGCCTGCAGAATTCTTCTCTTCAAAATCCCCTTGTAAATGGTGTTGTTTTAGTATTGTTGTCTATAATATCTTGTCTGTAGAAGGGAGGGGGTTGAAAGTAACAGCCTGCATCAATCGAAGGCTCAATTTGTCACAAGTAAATCTGAATCTGAATTCCTTTCTTCACATTTCAAACACTCATCTTGACTGTCAAAAGGCAGATACTCAGATGCTCTGTGACTGGGAGGGGAGTTAAAGTAACAGCCTGTATCAATCACAGGTTTGATTTGTCAACAGCTCTTCTCTGTATCGTTGCCTTCATGGTATTTCAAAAATGTTCTCAAACTTTGTTATGCATGTAACTCTCCTTTCAGCAATCACTCAATGAAACATCTGTTTCGTCGTCTTCTTATTATAAGGAACAAAATGGCCATCAATATAATGATATTGGAATTGTCAATCATTTCATGAACAGCGTGTACAAGCTGTTCTCCTGTTTATAACATTGCTTAGCTCTCAACGCATGTTGGCGTGCGTCACAGTTTTTACGCCGCCACCGAAGGTCACATATTTCATAAATCTGTGGCCGGTTTATTGGATATTGCACTAAGACTCTTGCTTCTTGTCCTGCCGACGGTAACATGAATGTGAGTTTTGTCCTTGATATGTGCTAATAATGTTGTCATATTTTTTATCATATTTCAATATGATCAAATTCAAAATTAAGACAGAGAAATTGATTTTATGCTTCGTGTTATATTGCAAATACAGGTAAACTTGAACTGGTAATGTGAATTTTAAATGAAAAACTGCTGCCAAGAGAGAATATGATATTGAAATCAAAATAAATGTATTAATATTTAGCTAGAAAACTCAAAGACTTTCAAAGATGACTTTTTAAAGTGATGTATTTGGTAAAATTCCAATTTGGAAATATCTCTTGTGTAAAATTCATTTCAGTCTTATCCTTAGTCTACATATATCAGGTCTTTTACATTTACTGAAGAGCATATACATTTATGTTTACATATCAATATAAAGTGGCACATTCAGTTGACAATTTGATGGCATTTTACAAATCAAATATATAGAAACAATGCAGTAACTTAAACATTTGACATTCATATGATTTTAGTCACCAAATTGTTTATAAGATCATAATTTTAGTTTTTGTACTTAGTATATGTTCATATGATAATGATGAGTGAACATGTAAAACAAAGATGGCAGAAAATATTACTGAATTAATCCTTATTAAAATTTATCATCCTCAACTGTCCAATACTTCCAATAATCCATCTGAAGAAGTAAGCTTATACTCTCTAAGTTTAATTTGTGTAAATAATAAAACTTGCGTATTGATAGATTACTCACAAAGTAACATATAATATATCATTAAATTTCCTATTTATAATGATAGTCATTTAAATTTATTTTAGCGGGTAAACATCTTATTACACAAACCAATTATCCGTAGTGGTAATATAACAGTGTTGCGTTTAAAGCAAAACTTGCATGGCGGCCATTTTATTATGAACACATTTTATTATTTCGAAAGGCAAAAACGATTCAAGTGGATTTACTAAACCATGTACACTCATTTTTAACTTGATTTTCTGAAGAGAAATGAGTGTTTTACTATTGGTGAAATTATTTTTCTAAAATTTTCGACGTATTTGAGCGAAAAAACGTGCAACTTCCCCTTTAAACTAGTCAACAATGTCTTGTTGTGTCGTATCAAGGCTTTTCACAGCGCTGATGAAAAGCTACACTTCTTATTGTTTTTATTTTTCAACGAATGTGCTCTCGTCTTTATCAAATTGTCAAATATAAAGTCATCAAAATGTTATCTTAAGAGTAGACTATGCCACATGTATTAATAACACATATGTGTAAACAGGACTATCCTCTCGATTTTCGTTTCCACAAAATATACAGAACCCTCTCTTTAACATATAACTTTAGCATCATGTCTGTTTATAATAAAGAAGATGTTATAAATTCCATTCTTGTGATTCCATCACTTATTTTTTTTACTACTGGCAGCTACTTTTTGCAAAGTTTAATAACACTGGATTGAAAAATCAAGATTACAAACATCCAAAACTTTATGTTAATTTATACAAGGGAGCAGATGTGTTGACAGACAAGACAAGCAAATATATTGATTTAACAGTGAAATATGTGCGTCAGCTGTAGGTACATTAAGGATTAATTTGAAAATAATCAATCAAATATCTGTTGGTGAAGGCCGGGACAACAACAAATGAGATTAAATTGATTTTAATGCATCAATTCCTATCAAACCTTTGAAACAGTCCGAGAGCAGTGGTATGTTTTTCAAGGCCTGGCATGTATAAAATGATTGTGTTTTTTATTTTTCAAAGCAAATTAATAAAATTACACTTTTAGGCTACTAAATCTTTTAACTTATTTTACATGCTGGCTTATAACTGACATGAGCAAAATCATGAATGTTCATATTTTGGTTAGAATTTGTTAAGATACTCAGCAAACATTGTTTGTTGCACTCAGGACTTCCTTTCACTGCTTTAATAGCCAATAAGGGTGTTAATAAAATATAGGAACATTTCCAAAAATATTTCATTATAAGATATACATAATTTTTCCCAGAATAGTTCTATCCCAATTAAGTGGAGAAATCATAATAATTAGTAAAGATGTTTTCCAGCCTAAATAAGTCTATTATTTTCAAGTGCAAAGCATTGTGGTCGACTCTCATACTGTAAAAAAACAAACAAAAGAGAAACAAAGTCTATGAGTGTTGTACTTGTGGAAATGATAATACACTAGTTTTATTTGGGACGTTTTTTCTATTTAACACGTGATTCAGTTATGTAGATAAGTTCATACAGATACTACCGGTAGTATTGAAATAGCTGTTTTTGCCAACTAGGCATTTTGCTTGAAGATCATAATCAAGGAAACTATATAAATATACCGGAAAGTGTGTCATAGGCTGCAATTAACTTTCATAAACTTAGATACATAAATGTACCCTGAGGCACAGCAGTTCTGATGACTTCAAGGGGAACTTTGACGTCCTAACAATCTGAGAGTGCATTAACCATGAATTTAGGTGACAGTAATGTTATGCGGCATGTCTTAAAATAACCTATACTCCAAACAATGTAATGTTTACTTTGAGCAATAAATTGTTATGCAAAATGTTACCATATGCAAATGGATTTCTGGGTACTATCTCTCCTTAAGTTAGAAGAAGGATTCTATCGGGGTATTTTTTGTGGAAACGAAATTCGAGAGGATATTCCTGTTTACACATGTATGTTATTAATAAATGATTAAAACACAGTCAAATTGAAAGATAGTAATGAAGGCAATATTTTGATGACTTTATGTTTCACAACCTGATAAACACAAGCGCACATTTGTTGAAAAAAACAAACAATAAGAACTGAGGCCATTCATCGGCGCTGAGAGTGGGGAAAACTTCATTTCAGCATAACAGCAAAGTGTTTATTACTTTTATGACATGTTATGTGTTACTATGTGAATACACTATCAGTGTATGTCTTTAGTTATTAAAAAGTTGCAAAATAAGGCACAATATAACGTGTTTTCATTTCATGTAATGCAAACAAATCCAAGATGGTGACAGAACTCTCCCTTTAACAGGTAAAATGCCAATAATTTATATTTTTACAATATAACTAACATCAAAATCAGTAACGGGTGACAAGAGAAACCTGCTGAACGAACGTAGTTGAGAGGAAGTAGCTGCCACTGCATGTTGTCTTAGCGACTCTGCAATTGACAAGCATACAGTCTTACAGTCTCTAAAACCCTTGTTATTGTGTTCTACATCATACATTACTTAAACGGAACAAAGAAGAAAGAATAAAGAATGCAACATGTCTAATAACGATCACATTCATTGGCATGCTAATCCAGAGTTTTGTTGTCTTTCAAACTAAATAACATTGAATTGGTAATTAATGTGAACATTATTTCATGTTGCAGACAAAAGATTTCTCTAGCGATTGATATATATGAAAAGAAAAGTTGTACAAGAAAGATAATATACTCAATGTTTAATCAGGATATTTTTTTGTTGAAATTGAAATCTGAGGGAAGACAATTTAAATTACATTACTTAGGATAATACTTTGGTAACTTCAGATTTGAAACGTTGACAAAAAGCAGCCTACATTCATTAAACAATAAAAACAATGAATTATCGAGCCATTCTGATTCAAATCCCAAGTGTGGACAACTTTGTCATGTTATGGTATAAAAAGTCAATTTGTTTTCAGTCTAATGATAAATAATTTGTTGCTTTGTTGATAAAATTGTTTTATTATTTCAAAGTTGTCACTCAAAGCATTTAGTAAATTCCTTCAGGATTACAACACATATTGTGCATTTTCAGCATGCTAATGCAATTAAATTGCACTATACAAATTAACTATTACAAGTATAAAAATCATTATAAGTATTAATTATATAAAGTTGAGAGTATTGTACATGTGGCAACACATAACATCACACAGAGAAAGTCCAATAGCATTGTGACTGTGCATTGCAATGAAACCTGCAAACTTTGGCTGGAAATAATAAGATATCGATTGTACTTAAAGAGTTAGTAAGTAATCATTTTGTATTATTGTTCTCCTTCAGATTTCATTAGGTCCCAGAAAACGAAACATTGACACCGACTCCTGAACTGCTTTCAATTTAAAATTTATTGCTCGCTGAAAGAGAATATTTACGGTTTATATAAATAATAATAATTAATAAATATGTGCTTTTCTTTATTAATTAAGTCAAAGAACAGGGTTAAAACAGTCTGGAATAGAAAAAAATGTCTATAAGCAGGTCTGGAAAACCCTGAAATTGATGTGTAATACGTTGAATTATCATTCAACAGTCCGATCTAAGAATACAGCCATACGTCGATTGACATATTGCCCGGATGATTCGCATATGCCATTTTCTGAGTATTTAGAGAGTGCCTATTAAATGCTCCAATTAGCACTCTGCGATTATATGCAAGTTTTGACTTGAAACACTTGAATTATTGATTTTGGAGGCAATAAACATTAACACGGTCAGACAGATGCCAGACCCTAAATATACACTTATGTATACCTACTTCATATAAAGAAGGTAGGACACTGTCCACCATCTTGAATCTTGCCATAGGAATGGAAATGTAAACTTGGATCAGTCACAAAGATCACAAAGTGTATTTGAGCAAGCAAACCAGTTTAACCATTTATCGTCTATGGCAAGATTCAAGATGGCGGACAGTGTCATACCTTCTTTATAGGTAGGTAACTATAATACTTATATATAAATATATTTAGGGTATGGCGCCTATGACGGTACATTTTTAAAATGTTCAAAAGTGAAATAACAAATATTAACACCCATAACTATCCAAAACTTACAAGACATGCAGCATTGACTCTTTATCCCCTGACCGTCTCAAAACTGGAACTTCTACAAGTCGATTAATTAACATATTTTGATGGCAATTAAAAAATTAGTATGTTTCGCATACACAGTATTGAGGCCGAGAATGCTGCCACAATCTTTGCGGAAGTTTGATATCACTTTTTTCGATGATCATTCATTATGGTGGCAATATTTTCAGGGTTTCCCCTAGCTGCAGTTGCTTCGCCAAAATAGGCTCTTTGACACCCTGATGTCGCCTTTTTAAACACGATGATACTGGGGGAAGACGTTATATAGCTACTGGCTGGCGACCAATTATCGCCGCATACCAATTATCGCCAACACATAGCTACCTAGCTAAATACTTAAGTTGAATTGAACTTTTGTTGGTTATCAGTTTGGTGACATCTTAATGTGTGTAATAATAGGGAACCAAAGGATAAAGTTGTCTGCGCAAGCGCTGTAGCTATGTGTTGGTGATAATTGGTATGCGGCGATAATTGGTCGCAAGCCAGTACAGTTCTGCAGCTAGGTTTCCCCAACCTGAAGAGAATAGTCGAGACTCCTATAACCTTAAGTCAGACATTGTTAGACAAAACATGTGAAATCATTACAATATACCTCGATGTATTGATTACTAAAAGATGAACTACATGATAAAATTGATTAACCAATATAACTAGTCTATATCGACGTGATCGAAAACAGGACAATTATATTTGTTCGCAGTGACCGGGACCATACTTACATCGTTTGCCAGGAGCTCATATTTGGTAACCAGCTCTTTGTGGTCATAATCCGACATTTTCGGATAATTAAGTACATGTGGCCTTACATCATCGTTACTAAACGGAAGACAAAACATTAACTCGGCACAAGATGTGTACAAGAAGGCTTGTTGTCGTCCTCTGAGTCAGCCATCTTGACAGCTTGATAAAGGGAGGCTACTCTAATTTTATCACGTTTGTTTCTAAAAACACAAAGACTTTCAGTTTCAGGATCGAATCCAGTGGTTTATAGTTATTAGAGTGAGTGAGTGAGTGAGTTGGGGTTTTACGCCGCTTTCAAGAGTATTTCACTTATATCGCGGCTGCTAGTATTATGGCAGGGAGAAAGCCCGCAACACCATGTGCCTATGCATTGCGGTGAAACCTGCGAGCATCGGCTGGAACTAGCGAACCATTGGTGGAACAACGTTGATATTCAGTGTAGCATTGCACCCAAACCTTACTGCGTGTAGAACAGTTCTCTACTGCAGACAAAGTTTGCCGTGCCCAGGGCGGTATAGTTATAGACATTTTCGCCATGTACATGATCATGATCATATATGATTTTGTATTTATGGATTAATTAATTCAAATCACTTTAACTCTACAGTAGAATACTGTGATATGTGTAAAATCTAAGAAGTTTCCATTGTAGGAGTTCATGAATGATTGAATCTGTTTTCATGTATATAAAACTTCACGCCAATTGAATGACATGAATTATCTGTGAACATTAATAAAGTACAGTAGGTGTTTTATGGATTTTTTGAGAAAATAATCGTGACGTCTTTTTTCCTGTGACTTTCTTGTCGTGACTTCTTTCTATGACTGTTTTACATGGGACATTTTCGTATAAAATACGATAACACAATGTTTATTTGTTTTTATTTAGAATTCAATAACTTTTACAAATACTTATATTCTGTAAAAAAAATGGTCATGTATGTTATTGAAAAAATGGCCTACACTTACCAAACATCAAGTATGCAACTTTCAATGCAACATGCAGACAAGAACTGTTTCTGCCCTATATCCTGTATCCACAGAATAACGCACTATGGTTTCCAGTTATAACATATATACTTTAAAATGAAAATGACAATGTGTAAAATACAGAAATTATTTGTATAATAATTTAAAAATAATCACTAAAAGCTTGTTAATCAACTCTGCGCGTCTCCTAGTAGTGTAGATGGTCGTATGAACATGTAACTTTCTACTCATAGAAACAATTACATTTCTAGAAATGTATTATCCTTAAAGGTACATCCATTGTGTTTCATAAGATTTTATTTGGCTTTAAAACATGCCAACATACGGTATGTGCTGATATAAGTTCAAATAATTTCACTCAACTTGCATATTCATCCCCAATTGCCAAATATATAATAATTACTAGTTAGTTTAAACATATTTTATTCTCAAGGAAAAGGATTGGGAACAAGTTATCCAACTTAAAATACCCTCTCCTTATCATGTACAAGATTGATTTACATATATACAAGCATGACGACAGAAAGTGAACAAGAGCAGAGTACTAAGAAGATATAAAGAGAAACAGAATGACATAATAATGTTAAACAAATCGTTTTGTTTCACTAATATAACAGTATAACTAGTATAAGTATGTACTGAAATGAATAATTGTCTATTTTGACATTCTGATAGGTCTGCACTTCCCTCAAGCAAAAGTTTCAGATCGATTGGAATACATGCTGGAACTACAATGCGCTGTAATGACGATGTCAGTTGATTTCTTTGTTCATTACTAGTTTCCAATTAAAATCGAGCAACATCATTATACTAGTGCAGAAACCGAAACTATACACGTTCCATATACATGCACAGTAGTTATAAGACCTATCATCAACTTAAAGTTCTCTTTTAGTCTGTTGTAAATAAGTTTCCAAAATAACGTTTGACTAATTGACGCGCGGTTTTCGATCAGAAATCGATACTTTTACCTTTATATCGTTCATATAATGAGTCGACTAAGATCAAAATGGCAATTTTCGGCAACAGTCAGTACTTATTAAAATAACACAAATTATAACATTTAGCACACGTTACTCCAAACAACACAATGGATGTACCTTTAAGGCTGTTTAGAGTCTTTTGATTTTAGGGACGACTCAATGAACACGATAGTCTTACTCTCAGACTCTGAAAAAAGTATTTGAAAAGTATTTATTTTGAAAATATTCCCATTTTATTAAATATTAAAAAGGAGACTGTAAGAAATGGAATTTTCAGAGTCTTATGTAAGTTATGATATCCGGATTTGCTGCCTGTCACCGTCAATTAGTAAGAACATCAGATAAGCGCTGTGACTGACCAACCTCGTCCCCAGGGCTGATCGACTGTGAGGAGTTTGGTATCTGACAGGCAAGTTTATTGGCACCATTGTTAAATTCTGACCTCTTGGAAGGAGGGAGAGTTATACATTGCCTCTGTCAACAAGACTTCTAGAGCAACTGTAAAAAAGGCTCCTTTTCAATATTTTTTTCGAAAATATTTTTTAGTTATAAAAATTATGAACACGAGTAAACCTACATATTCTAAATGGGCTTTGCACATAGTTTCCTTACGTGAAAAAGATACGTTGATTTCGTTATGTCACTTAATAATCTCACTTCAAATTAATGTAAACAAAATAATAAACTTTGCAGGACCACCGTTCTCGTCCCACAGAGGTTAAATTTTACTCCCTTCATGGTTTCAGATCCGATCCTCTGTCCTTATTTGAAGAAAGTTACTGAATCCATCGTTTTGATGAGGATGTGTCACCTGTGAATGGATATGTTGAAATTGTCATTCATCTTTCAATCAATTATTACTGATAATCAATTAACATAATATACATTTGAGTGTGAGTGAGTGAGTTATTGTTTAACGCCGCTTCGGCAGTATTGCAGCCATTAGCGGCGAGATATTTAATTTATTTGCCTAATTTAAAAAAGAAAATTGCAATTGAAAAACGGAACACGGCACGAAGGCGGCAAAAACATCAGCAAATTATCACAAGTTGAATAAAAGCTGATAATGAAAAGTTAAAATTTACAATTTGTCAATAAGGTGTATAGCCTTTAGAAAATCTAAAACACGATGCTCACCGAAATGAGTAAAAACTTGATTGATTGAAATATAAGGATAAAAAGTTTCCCTGATATGTGCAGTGTCCCAACACTCACAGAGAATGTGTTTGATTGTGAGAGGGCACTGACAGGGTATACATACCGGGGGATCTTCCCCCTTTAAAAGATATGAGTGTGTAAGATGAGAGTGTCCAATACGACATCGTCGTAGGACACAAGCTTCCTGCCGGGTAAAAGAGGATAGAGATTTGTAACCTAAATGAGGTTGAATAGTGTGAAGTTTGTTATGATGTTGTTGGCCCCATTGGGACTTCCAACGTTGTTTAATGTAAGATTAAATAGCAGGTTTGGAATCCGTATATGGAACTTTGGTAGGAGAAATATGTTTGAGGTTTAATGCTGTTTTAGCAGCTGAGTCAGCTTTGTTGTTACCTCTTATACCCATATGGCTAGGCAGCCAGCAGAAGACGATGTCACATTGGAGACAAGAATTATGAAGTAATAAAATATCCCTGATAATTGGATGATCACTCTTACAGTTTTTAATTGCTTGTAGGCAAGAAAGTGAATCGGAAAAAATAATGTAATTATTTGGGGTTGAGTTTTTAATGTGATGGACGGCCTTAAGAATGGCCTTAGCTTCTGCAGTAAAGATGCTGCTGCCATCATGCAGCCTTGAAGCATATGTTGTTGAAGGAGTCACAGTTGCTGCTGCAACTGTGGATCCATCCTTAGAGCCGTCAGTGTAAATTGGTTTATAGTCTGCGAAAAAATCACGTAGTTCAAAAAATGCCTGTTGAAATATTAATTGTTCTGTATTAGATTTTTTATGAGTAGATAAAGAGAGGTTGACATGAGGCCTGACCACCTGCCATGGCGGAGTGGCAAGCAAACCGTGCTCTGCTATTGTTGAGAGGTCGATATCAGAATCTTCAACATGTTGTTGAAGTCTGATACCGAGTGGTGGAATTGCTTTGGATTTCGAGTTATACAACTGCTGGTATTCAGGATTGAATACGCAGTTGTATGCAGGATTTGAAGGGTTTGATTTTAATTTGGTTATATATTGAAGTGCTAGCTTGATGCGCCGATCTTCAAGAGATGGCTCATCAGCTTCAATGTAAAGGCTTTCAACAGGTGAAGTTCTGAAGGCCCCAAGACAAAGCCTGAGACCCTGGTGGTGGATTGTATTTAGCATTTTGATATATGAGGGGCGGGCAGATCCATATATTATGGATCCATAATCCAGTTTGGAGCGGATGAGTGATCGATAGAGATGAAGAAGAGTTTCTTCATCTCCACCCCATTTATTGTTTGATACGACCTTTAAAAGGTCTAATGCCTTTAAGCATTTAGCTTTAAGGCTTTTAATGTGTGGGATAAATGATAATTTACTATCAAATGTGAGGCCAAGAAACTTGGCCTCAGGAACGACTTTGATTGGAGTTTTATCCAGAAATAGTTCTGGATCTGGGTGCATTTTGCGCATATTGCAAAAATGCACACAAGATGTTTTAGCTTTGGAAAATTTGAAGCCGTTTTCCAACGACCATTGATGGATTTTATTGAGGCAGAGTTGCAATATTATTAAATATTAAAAAGGAGACTGTAAGAAATGGAATTTTCGGAGTCTTATGTAAGTTATGATATCCGGATTTGCTGCCTGTCACCGTTAATTAGTAAGAACATCAGATAAGCGCTGTGACTGACCAACCTCGTCCCCAGGGCTGATCGACTGTGAGGAGTTTGGTATCTGACAGGCAAGTTTATTGGCACCATTGTTAAATTCTGACCTCTTGGAAGGAGGGAGAGTTATACATTGCCTCTGTCAACAAGACTTCTAGAGCAACTGTAAAAAAGGCTCCTTTTCAATATTTTTTTCGAAAATATTTTTTAGTTATAAAAATTATGAACACGAGTAAACCTACATATTCTAAATGGGCTTTGCACATAGTTTCCTTACGTGAAAAAGATACGTTGATCGTTATGTCACTTAATAAACTCCCTTCAAATTAATGTAAACAAAATAATAAACTTTGCAGGACCACCGTTCTCGTCCCACAGAGGTTAAATTTTACTCCCTTCATGGTTTCAGATCCTATCCTCTGTCCTTATTTGAAGAAAGTTACTGAATCCATCGTTTTGATGAGGATGTGTCACCTGTGAATGGATATGTTGAAATTGTCATTCATCAATCAATTATTACTGATAATCAATTAACATCATTTACATTTGATATCTTCGGAAAAAAATTCAAGCAGCGTTTACACTTCCACGATTTTCGAATCCGCATTGGCACGCATTAATTCGTAACAATGCGTATCTTCATCGCAAAGGGGAGTGAATAATTCGTTAACTGTGAGTGCGTACCAATGCGTAAAGAAATAACCAAATGTTCTTCACGCGTGCTAATTGCGCAACATATTCGTGAACTTGTCTCAACTTGTTCGTATCTTATTCCCGTGGTGTTGTGTAATGCGTGCATAGTTTTCTTGTGTCACAATAAAGGCAAGGCTGGGTTGAGCATTTCAAGCAATTGGCACACACTTCAGGCAATGGACAACGGTCGTGAGTATTATTCCGTGCTAATGGCACGAATATCATCGCACCAGCATAATCTATGATGGCCGAGAGGGGACATCGCTCTTTCGCCCTCTGGTAACAACACGATAAAGCGATAAAGCGATATAGTTGCACGACAAAGCGATAAGGCTGCACGACAAAGCGATAAGGCTGCACGACAAAGCGATAAAGCAACACGACAAAGCAATAACGCCGCACGACAAAGCGATAACGCCACACGACAAAGGGATAACGCCGCACGACAAAGCGATAGTGTCGCACGACAAAGCGATAACGCCGCACGACAAAGCGATAAGGCTGTACGACAAAGCGACATAACAACGCGATAAAGCGATAATAATAGCACGATAAAGCTAAAGAGCGATAAAGCGAAAGAGCGATAAAGCGAAAGAGCTATAAAGCGAAAGAGCGATAAAGCGATAGAGCGATAGAGCGATAAAGCGAAAGAACGATAAAGCGATAATAACAGCGCGATAAAGCGAAAGAGCGATAAAGTGAAAGAGCGATAAAGCGAAAGAGCGATAGAGCGATATAACTGCGCGACAAAGCGAAATGTTTTTATCGCTTTGTCGTGCGGCAATATCGCTTTGTCGTGCCGCCTTATCGCTTTGTCGTGCGACCTTATCGCTTTGTCGTGCGACACTATGGCTTTGTCGCGCGACACTATATATATCGCTTTGTCGTTCGACGTTATCGCTTTGTCGTGTTGCTATATCGCTTTGTCGTGTGTCCATATCGCTTTATCGCGTTGTTGCCAGAGGGCGAAAGAGCAATGTCCCCTCTCGGCCATCATAGAACTGCGTATGAATCGCGCATGATTCACGTATGAACTGCGCCCTCCTCCTTCTGACCAACATCTAATGAACTTGCAGCAGCAGGTCTTCCTGGTTCTGGAGCAGGAAAATTAAATGTTTACTTGATATAAAGATATTCCTGGCTTAGAATAGCTTACCATAGTTCAACTCAATCGAAGCTATAACATACACTTTGTAGGACCTGATACAGACCTTTGGGGAAGCCATGCCATGATCACGACCAAGGAGGATGCACTGCCAAATGTTGACTGGGAAGGATGTCATGCCCGAAGATGACCAAGCACGATGCTGTAGAGAACTGTTCTACATACAGTAATAATTGGGGCAATGCTTCACTGAATTACAGCGCATTACCACCCATGGCTCCCTAGTTCCAGCCGATGCTCACAGAGTTCTCCTCAAATCATAGCCACGATGGTATTGCGGATTTTCTCCCTGCAACAATACTTGCAGCCGTGATATAAGTGATCTTGAAAGCGGCGTTAAACCTCCAATCACCTTACCTCAATTTTGGCTTTAAAATCACCCTGCCTTTTCAATTTATTCATTTAAATTTAATGAGTTAACATTATTATATTTTGGACCACGCTGTCACGGTGCAAATTCTTGTACTATTTGGATGATCCCGTAGGTGACCCACCAAGAAATAGTTTCCCAGATTGTACTGAAGCACATGGTCCGATTTCCAAATAATGTCTTAACAATATATGTAATACGATATAACCTAATATACATATAGGGACGGTCATAGTGCCAAGCTAGTCGTAATTAAGTCAATGTTAATGTATGGCACTTACGACTATCTTAGCGCTAAGAGAGCTTCGAAAATATGGGTCTACGTTCGTTTGAAGTAATTCCAAATTTTAAATCATCTATTCAGCTCGACTAAAGATCTTGCTCTTAAAATGTTTTCAGCTCTCTTTAACGATTTAACATTGTTATAGTTTGGATCACATTGCCATAGTGCAAATTCGTTTATCTTATATAACAGTGTTACTTTTGTTCACTAGTTGGATCTGTAAAGACTTTCCGTATCAGTTATTTCAAAGTATTTCGATCGTTAATTTGAATTAATGCGACGGTATTAATTACACAACAAAACGTGCCACCGTTTGGAAACTGAAACCAACAGCACCATGAAATACTAAAATCAATCTTCATAGTATGACAAATCAAATAAATAAATTGTTTCAGGTTTGCCCCACAGCTTCAGAAATATTCAGTCGTTCCACGTTCATGTGCCAACACGTGCTTGTGTGAGCTTTCAATTCGGTGGTAGTGTAGTAGATTATGAGTAGCTTTCAACTCAATATATGTTTTCTAGCTAATCTTTCGGTTTATGTTATACCTGATGAGCTACAGAGTCGATGGCTTTAACGGGTAATAGGCCTAGTGGTACCTCATACTGTATCCCTACTTCTTATCCAATTAAAACACAGCTTTCATCGACTTGGTAGCCCGAGTGACTTCAGAGCTCTAAGTATTTGACTGTTAATGATCTAAATGCATGCAGATCTTTTCCTATTAAATTTTATTACCCTTTAGATAAATTTGTTGAATTCTGATTGGTCAATAGCCAATGCATACGAAACCGTGTGTAGGGTGTACCATCCGTATGACCCGTGAAGACAGGTCATGTGACTAACTACACGGGTCTTACGGATGACCTTGACCTCAGTCTGATTAAAATCGCAGTTTTCCGTGGAATAAAAATTGCAAAATTGTGCATCTACCGGGATACAAACTCATATCAGTCGTAGGTTCCACGCCAAACCGTCTGAAAACAGCCCGTAGACTGGCGTGTTCGAGCGCAATTCAGGTAGCCAATCAAAAGATGCCCAACAAATGCTTTCGGTGCGAGAAGCTAGGGGCAGATAACTCCAAACAGCTATCCTTTTGTCTGTTCCGAAAGCTTTCAAAACAGCGACCGTTTAAATACTATGATGTGATTGGTCAGCTATTTGACTGGGCTTTGGCTGCGCTAAACTGGTTCGGAACACACGCCTATATGGGATGTTCTCAGACCTTGTGGCGAGGAATCTACAGAACCTGTTCGTGTCCCGGTAGATATATTATTTTGCAAATTTTATTCCTCAGAACAAGGTTGATTTTAATCAGACTGACCTTGACCTTAGATGGAATGCGGAAGTAAAACGGTTGCTCGACTCGGAATTTCAGTATCGAAACTTACCTTAACAAACATAAGTAGGCCTACGGTGATTTCAACCTATATACATTATTTATTTTCTTTGCGTCAATAAACTAATTCAATAAAAACATGTGTCTCTCTATTACTCATCAGGTAATAATACTTTTAAAAATCTATTTTTTTAGCCGCAGAGTTATCTCCCTTGATGTTGAGCGGTAAACTCTTTACAGTATTTTCGCTGTTTCACACTGTTTCAGGTAATAATAATTTAAAAATCTATATTTTTAGCCGCAGAGTTATCTCCCTTGATATGGAGCGGTAAACTCTTTACAGTGTTATCGCTGTTTCACCTTGTATGTTCCGCCTCAGGAAAATACGGAATATTAAAGGGTCTTACAGTCCCGTACACCCTGTCAAAACAGCGTGTAACTAATAGTGATTCATAAATTCTGACTTTTTCACGAATTAACATTTTGATTCAATTCCACGAATCAAAATAGCCATTTACACACAGTCTGATTTGTGTTTAACTATACTTTAGGGAAAATAAGTGGTTTATCAAAATTATAATTAATTCTTCAACATGTTTCAAAATGGGTTTACCCTTGTTACGTCCCCCGCAAAGCTTTGCGGGAGACATATATAATGTTTTCGCCCCCGTCCGTAATTCCGTCCTTCCGTTCTTCCGAAATGCTTTCGTTTCCGGGCCATATCTCAAAAACCGTTCCATACTGTTTGTACGAGTCTTTTGCTACTTTGGTTATTCTCATTTTTATATTTTTTTCTGGTTTCCATGGAAACAGTTTGAACTTCGCGCATAGGGGGACAGGAACCTTTTTCGGCCTCTCTTTCAAAATCTATTCAGTATTTTTTTCCTGAAACCAGGTGTGTGGTTAGACCTAGTGTTGGAGTGGTGCCTTTCGCTACTTTGGTTATTCTGATTTGATTTGATTTTTTTCTGGTTTCCATGGACACAATTTGAACTTAGTGCATGTATGGATAAGAAACCTTTTCCTACCTACCTAAAAATTATTCAGTATTATTTAATGAGACTTGGTATGTATTAAGATTCTGTGTTTAGACTTTTGTACTTAAATCATGCTGAATTTTTATTTGGTTTCCATGGAAACAGTTTGAACTTAGTGCATATGGGGGGTAGGAACCTTTTCCGGCCTCTCTCTCAATATCTATTCAGTATTTTTTCCTTAAACTTGGTGTGTGGTTAGACCTAGTATTGGAGTAGTGCCTTTTGCTACTTAGGTTATTCTGATTTATATATTTTTCTGGTTTCCATGGAAACAATTCGAACTTAGTGCATATAATGCAGATATGGATAAGAAACCTTTTCCTACCTCCATCTCAAAATTTATTCAGTATTATTTAATGAGGCTTGGTATGTGTTCAGATTCTGTGTTTAGACTTTTGTACTTGAATCATTCTGAATTGTTCTTTGGATTCCATTGAAACAATTTTAACAAAGAGGCTAGATGGAAACACGTTCATTTATTCTAATAGATTAACCTTTTTGAATTGTATTAATTGAAGAAACATTTGCTTTTACATATAACATATTCAGACATTGAAAAGAAAACAATTTGAGGGAACAAGAGTAATTGATATAACCATTTTTAGAAGTAGGCAAGTTGCGCTCAAGAACAATGAATGTTTCATCTCTACATTCTGTAGTAATACAAATTCATTTATCTTCTCATATATTGAAGTTGGAATGAGGTGTATCCTTATTAGAGGACTAACCATTGTGTAGAACACATGCATGTTTAACACGTGTTTATTCATGAATATATGATAAAGTATCTCCTTTATCTTTGTAGAAGTAGAAATTTAATTCCAAATTAATTCTCAACTAACAGTAAAATTGAAGAAGATGGCGGGCTTTATCAAACTGCAGTGAAGAGGCGGGTTTCATATTCTTCTTTTAAATAAAACATATGTACATTGTAATAGAGACATTTGTAACTAAGAGAGATCAATTGGAGCTTGTATCGTATACTGATCCTGCAAAGAAATTTGGTGTGTCAAAACAGCTAAATTTAAGAAGACAGAGACATCAGAATGAAGATTGCAGTTTTGTTGTGTGTTTCAATGGTCCAGATAGGAATACCATCCTCTTGTGAGCCTGTCAAGGCAAGCACTGCAGTGTCGACATGGAAGATAAGATGTGCAGTTGGGTGCATGGCGTCCCGTTCTATTGGTAGTGGACATTCAGAGGAGAGGCACATGCAGAGGGGGAGCGTTACAGGAGCTCATGGGCACACTTCATCCTTCATCATGGTGAGTACACGTCGTTCAGGACGTTCAGCCAGGACGAAGACACGTCGTTCAGGACGTCCAGACAGGACGAAGACACATCGTTCAGGACGTCCAGCCAGGACGAAGACACGTCGTTCAGGACGTCCAGCCAGGACGAAGACACGTCGTTCAGGACGTCCAGCCAGGACGAAGACACGTCGTTCATGACGTCCAGACAGGACGAAGACACGTCGTTCAGGACGTCAAGACAGGACGAAGACACGTCGTTCAGGACGTCCAGCCTGGACGAAGACACGTCGTTCAGGACGTCCAGACAGGACGAAGACACGTCGTTCAGGACGTCCAGACAGGACGAAGACACGTCGTTCAGGACGTCCAGCCAGGACGAAGACACGTCGTTCAGGACGTCAAGACAGGACGAAGACACGTCGTTCAGGACGTCCAGCCAGGACGAAGACACGTCGTTCAGGACGTCCAGCCAGGACGAAGACACGTCGTTCAGGACGTCCAGACAGGACGAAGACACGTCGTTCAGGACGTCCAGCCAGGACGAAGACACGTCGTTCAGGACGTCCAGACAGGACGAAGACACGTCGTTCAGGACGTCCAGACAGGACGAAGACACGTCGTTCAGGACGTCCAGCCAGGACGAAGACCCGTCGTTCAGGACGTCCAGCCAGGACGAAGACACGTCGTTCAGGACGTCCAGACAGGACGAAGACACGTCGTTCAGGACGTTCAGACAGGACGAAGACACGTCGTTCAGGACGTTCAGACAGGACGAAGACACGTCGTTCAGGACGTCCAGCCAGGACGAAGACACGTCGTTCAGGACGTCCAGACAGGACGAAGACACGTCGTTCAGGACGTTCAGACAGGACGAAGACACATCGTTCAGGACGTTCAGACAGGACGAAGACACGTCGTTCAGGACGTCTAGCCAGGACGAAGACACGTCGTTCAGGACGTCCAGCCAGGACGAAGACAAGTCGTTCAGGACGTCCAGACAGGACGAAGACACGTCGTTCAGGACGAAGACACGTCGTTCAGGACGTTCAGACAGGACGAAGACACGTCGTTCAGGACGTCAAGACAGGACGAAGACACGTCGTTCAGGACGTCCAGCCAGGACGAAGACACGTCGTTTAGGACGTCCAGACGGGACGAAGACACGTCGTTCAGGACGTTCAGACAGGACGAAGACACGTCGTTCAGGACGTTCAGCCAGGACGAAGACACGTCGTTCAGGACGTCCAGCCAGGACGAAGACACGTCGTTCAGGACGTCCAGCCAGGACGAAGACACGTCGTTCAGGACGTCCAGACGGGACGAAGACACGTCGTTCAGGACGTTCAGACAGGACGAAGACACATCGTTCAGGACGTTCAGCCAGGACGAAGACACGTCGTTCAGGACGTCCAGCCAGGACGAAGACACGTCGTTTAGGACGTCCAGACAGGACGAAGACACGTCGTTTAGGACGTCCAGACAGGACGAAGACACGTCGTTTAGGACGTCCAGCCAGGACGAAGACACGTCGTTCAGGACGTCCAGCCAGGACGAAGACACGTCGTTCAGGACGTCCAGACAGGACGAAGACACGTCGTTCAGGACGTCCAGACAGGACGAAGACACGTCGTTCAGGACGTCCAGCCAGGACGAAGACACATCGTTCAGGACGTCCAGACAGGACGAAGACACGTCGTTTAGGACGTCCAGCCAGGACGAAGACACGTCGTTTAGGACGTCCAGCCAGGACGAAGACACGTCGTTCACGACGTCCAGACAGGACGAAGACACGTCGTTCAGGACGTCCAGCCAGGACGAAGACACGTCGTTCAGGACGTCCAGCCAGGACGAAGACACGTCGTTCAGGACGTCCAGCCAGGACGAAGACACGTCGTTCAGGACGTTCAGACAGGACGAAGACACGTCGTTCAGGACGTCCAGACAGGACGAAGGCACGTCGTTCAGGACGTCCAGCCAGGACGAAGAAACGTCGTTCAGGACGTCCAGACAGGACGAAGAAACGTCGTTTAGGACGTCCAGACAGGACGAAGACACGTCATTCAGGACGTCCAGACAGGATGAAGAACAGGGAGGAGAAGAAGGAGAAGAGGAAGAAACCCGTCCTGAGGGGATTCTTCGATTCTAATAATACAGAGACGATAGGGATAGACATTTATGACACGATATATGCCATCGACAATGACAGAGATACCAATACAGTGTTCTGGGCGACACCCAGGTCTATGAAGAAGCGCACTGTTGCACTAGTGAAATCAGATATTGTTCTCAAAACGCACACGTCAAACTTGAAAATATACAAGGATAAACTTTATTGTTCTTTCTATGCCAAATCACAATGGAGATTATTGAGAATTTCAAAAGACACTGGTGAAAATGAACACATTTGGTACCAAAATTCCAAAATTAAAAGGATACGGTTTCTAAGCCTTGACGGTGATCGGATGTGTTGGCTTGAGGGAACATGGAGATTTACAAAGAATCTAGAAATGTAGTTGCCACACTCATTAGAAAATCAAAATCAGAATATTGTAAGACTCAGATTATTGAAGCAACTTCCCCAAGTGCTCTCTACAACTTCATGTTCTCTCTAATGGGCAGAGAAAACAAAAAAGTCCTACCCGACTCAACAAGTCATGACACCCTGGCATCTGAGTTTAGTACTTTCTTTGTTGACAAAATCGAATCTATCAGAAATGACCCAGACTCTGCTGATCAACAACAAGCTGGAGAGGTAGATTCTTACCCTTCCGAGAATACAAAGTTAGAAACATTTCAACCTTTTTCAGAATTGGATATCATTAGACTTGTGCGAACCTCAAAGCCAACCTACTGCTCATTGGACCCTGTTCCAACCACTCTAGTCTTGGATCATCTGGACATTCTAGCGCCAGTCATAACAAAGATTGTGAATATCAGTCTAGAAACAGGATCTGTGCCCACAGCTTTCAAGGAAGCACTGGTGAAACCTCTTCTAAAGAAGAATGGCTTACATAAGAACATTCTGAAAAATTACAGACCCGTTTCTAATCTGTCTTTCTTATCAAAAATACTAGAGAAAGCAGTGAAAGTACAACTCACAGCCCATCTTGAAGCTTTTGAACTCTACGACAAGTTTCAGTCTGCATATAGAGCCAAGCACAGCACAGAAACATGTCTCCTCAGAGTTGCCAATGATGTTCTACGCTCGGCTGACAATCGCGACTTGAATCTACTTGTGTTGTTAGACCTGACAGCGGCATTCGACACAATCGACCATGACAAGCTGTTCCAATGTCTCAAGAATCGGATGGGACTCTCAGGAACTGTATTCAAGTGGTTCCAATCTTATCTTTATCAAAGATCACAGTCAGTAGTCATTGAAAATGCCTCGTCAGATCCAGTCCATCTCATGTGTGGGGTACCACAGGGTTCAGTCCTTGGACCGATCTTGTTCACCCTGTATACATCGTCTCTGAGTGATGTCATTGATCGTCATGATGTCCCTCATCATGCATATGCTGATGACACACAACTACAGAAGTCATTTTCGCAATCCACTTGCTCTACAGCAGTAAATGGCCTTGAATCTTGCCTATTTGATATCAGATCCTGGATGGTACAAAATAAACTGAAACTCAATGATGCCAAGACCGAGGTTCTTCTCATTGGCACAAACTCTAAAAAGAAAACGTTATCTGAATCCTCGCTTCGGATTGGGGACTCATCCATACCATTCTTGGATGTTGTCAAGGACCTGGGAGTCTATTTAGACTCCAATATTACAATGGACAAGCATGTGGAACATACTTGTAGGACCTGCTTTTACCACCTCAGATGTATTGGTCAGATCAGGCATCTGTTAACAGAAGATGCTACGAGTCAACTGGTCAGGTCATTAATTCTTTCCAGACTGGACTATGGCAACAGCCTGCTTATTAACATCAGACAAGATCTACTAATGAAGCTCCAGAGAATCCAGAATGCCTCTGCCCGGTTGATATTCCGGTGCAAAAAATCATCACATACAACACCATTGATGATGAAGCTTCATTGGCTTCCAGTTGAAGCTCGGATCGACTTCAAAGTCCTATGTGTAACATACAACTGTTACCATGCTGTCGCACCAGAGTACCTTCAAGACCTTATACACAAGCACAACCAAACCCGAACTCTGAGATCCAATGATCAACTCTTACTGACTGTACCAAAGGTCAACCTCAAAACATTTGGCCACAGATCCTTTTCGTACTGTGCTCCCTCACTTTGGAACTCTCTCCCGCTTCATATTAGAAACTCTCCATCTCTACCTGTCTTCAAGACAAATCTGAAGACCCATCTCTTCTCAAAATACTACTTTTAGGAACTTGAACTGCGCTTTGAGCAACCAATTTTGGATCGAAACAGCGCACAAACAAATGCACTTATTATTATTATTATTATTATTATTATTATCAGAATAACATAATCTGTGCTGAAATAGCCTCCGATCACACGAAATTGATAAAACAAATTAACGCATTATGGGGGGTTCATTTCTCTGTTCTTAGATTAACAAATATCACCATGCTGACGTGGATAATAGAATATAGACAAATATTTATTTCCGTTCGTGGTGAAACCACTGGCAAAGAAATATGTAAGAATGATATCACTTCAGGTGACGGATTCGTCATGTCATTAGTTTTGCGAAATGATTATATGTACTATACAATTTAGGTTCAAATAAACTTGGAAAAAGGGCAATAGACTTGGACTGTAACTTTGGAGAACACATTTCTTTCTCTGAATATCCAATACTGCAATCAAACGAGTGTCTTCGCATTATTACTATTTGAGCCAATATGGATCACATTATCCGTAAAAATAAAACAAATATTTCAACAAAAAAAAACAAAAGCCTTACTACTAATTATATTAAGCCAGTCGCCAGTTACGAAGCGCAACAGACTCCGGGCTGGGATGGAAGCGGGGGTGTATTATTCGGCTGCGCCCGTCCGTCCGACCGTAACTTAATGGATTCTATTCATATTTTACATGTAAGTTCCCCATAGGGAACGTATGTTCCTACAAAAAATTTTTGACCTTGACCTTCATATCAAGGTCACAACGAGACTTTTATACTTGACAGCGGGATATCGCAAGAACCGTTCACTGGATTCTTTTCGTATTTAAAACATAGTTTCTCCTGGGGAAAACAAAGGACTGGTGAGATTTTGGTGACCTTGACATTATTTTCGCAGCGGATCACAGCGGAACTTTAAATTTTTCAGCATGTGAACTTCCAAGTCTTTCGAAATGTTAAACTTTTCAGCGGGATATCACAAGAACTTTTATTAGATTCTCACCATCATTTTTACACCAAAGCGACCAGGGACGATTCAATGCCCAGTCGAGTTTTGCTGACCTTGACATGTTTTTTTTTCAGTTTTGAAGTATTAATTTGCGGAGGGGATCATGTCGACTCAGTGACAAGTGCTTGTTGTGTGTCCTTCTTCATACAGTACTTTGCAAAACTTTTAGTTCCTTGTGTGAATAAGATTGTATTATTATTATGCCAATAAGAACATGAAGATTTTCTGGATAACAACTTCTTTAATCATGGTGAAAAACACGTCGTTTCGGAGTACATACTCACTCCTTCATCAGGTGGAATGTAAGGCAATAACAAAATATGGTACATTTATATAGCAATCAAAAAAATGGTGAGGAAACTCAATCAGGGGGGATTAACATGCATGAGAATTGTACATTACAATGGGGATTTGTAATACAAACATGATGGAGATGAAGTATGAGAACGATGAGGATTTGCAATACAAACATTAATTAGATAAACAAACAATTGCCTGTAAGCTTTATTGAGGATATACATAAACACACATGATGAAACGAGGGAGGCCAATTGGCTTTATTGAAATTGTTAAACAAATAATAATTATAGTTGATTGGAAGAGAGGCCAGTTGTTGATGTGGATGGCTTTGAAGATGTTGCATGGTGATTGGAGCTGATAGGTGTTGATTGGTAGGGGACTCCTCGGATAATTTGCTCCGACATGAACTTCTATCTCCTGTCGGAGGAAATATCCGAGGAGAACCTACCAAACCAAATCCAAGTATCCCTACCTTCCATCCACTCCATGATTTATATCAGCATTTATATAGTCTATTGTAGCCTGTTTGCTGACCCTTTTTCCATTGTTCTTTTCATAATTTCTTGTATGTTATATGTCATTTGGAAATAAAATACTGTTAAAATAGAAAATCTTGTTTGTATTTAGAATCAGCAAGTTGGCGAAGTATGGTTTTCTCTGTGTCTCAGGAGTTAAGGGAATCTATGCATAATATTTGTAACTTTGATTAATAATAACCACCTCTCCTCTAGTAACATTAACATCGGGGCAAAAGAAAGTACACATCATAGTTGGTTTTGTCATAGGTATAATTTTCAATCACAGATATCTGAAGTTTACGACGTCGTATTCTAAAACTGAATAGTTGAAGGCGTTTAGTAACCAGTCAAATAATGCTTCTTCGTGGTTTTTAAATTTAAAAAAAAACATTCCAAAATAAATTTGGATAAAACACAACAGTTCATATATAACCATATACTCTATGTACGCGTGCCTCATTCTGCACACATTTAAACCATTAAACATGGTAGGGGTCATTTTGGGGATAACTTTCATTTTGTACCCCTGTTTACATTAAACAATTGCAAACGGGTCAGCAACTGTAAGCGGGGGTAGTGAATTATCTCTTTATTATTATTATCTCGTTCTGTCATGCATTTCAAAACTAATTGAAAAATATACAGGACTCGAGGACGTAAACATTGATAAGAACGTTTATTGTTTTTTTGTTTATAGGAAAATTAAACTCATTTGCTCAGTTCCGAAATGATTTTTCAAATTAGTCAACACCGGGACGCCCGCCAATACCGTATACTAATACATTTATAAACCTATTCAACTTGATTAAATATGTTATTTACAAACCTTTTACAAATATTTACAACATGCATAAATATCTAGTAAATGTCTTGTAAAGATGATATTTATTACCTTTACTATTTTTCTAAATAATGTACTTTAATATTTGCAAATACCTTTCTATAACAAATTGGAATCCTGAAATTGATGATTGAGCCATTTCCCCCAGATTTATCTTGTGTGTTGTATAAAATTGTGACAAGACATTGAGAACATCTTTCCAGAAGGGATTTGTTATTTGATAGTGATTAGCATTAATTTAGCAATTTTTGCATGCACCCAATATGAGGATGTTATTGGTGGTGAGTGGTGTTTCTTATATTTATTAAAGTGTGAAAGTTTTAAAGCGTTGATGAAATTATTTATACTAATCATTTTTTGCCATCCCTGCTCATGCTTTCTTATTAAATTTTCCCTCTTTGTGCATCCCTCTTTCCATTCCGAATGAAGTAAAAGAATATTTTATTTAGGTTATTTATAAATGATTTGTTGGATTTGAAAGGGCAATAAAATGTGTACTAAAGTTAATAGAGCAAACGTTTAAATTACAGTAATTTTACCAATAAGAGTTAAACTTCTTTGTCTTCACCAAGCCAAAATTCTGTTAATGTTGTCCAGTCTTTTCCTTGTATTGATGACTAAAAGCTTTTCTTGATGCACATTCATATTTATTCCTATAGTACTTCAAAGTCACCTGCAGTCTACATTACTGTCTGCCATTTACCTATCCATAAAACTTTAGTTTTTGAGGCCTGAAATGTAATAGAATTCATTAAGAGTGTTTATGGTTTTACTTTAAAATGATCATTAAATTATCATGATTTTATTAAATGCTATGTTGGAGTTGAAGAATGTTTCTGAAAGAAATGTTAATGTTAAATAAATATTACAAATTGCCTTGAAAATTAAGTTCTGTTGAAACTATATGAACACTTTTTTAACATGCTAAAAAGCAAAATATGTCATCTATATTCCTTGATACCGTAATCATTATATTAACAAAGGAAGTTTTAAATGTAGAAGACAAGCATGTAAAACCATGAATGATATGATAATGTTTTTCGAATGAGAAAATTCCTATACATAACACCATTATGATATAATAATCGTAATTAATTAAGAATAAAATGTGTTAACAACATAGAACGTCTCTTATTCTATTTTGGAATGTGCGTACAACGTCACACAATCATAAAAATTAACGTCGAAGAACATTGGTTTGTAATAACTAAAAATCAAAAATTTCAATTAACAGAAAGGAAATTAATAATACATAATACATACTAATACAGACATCTTTCGAAAATATTGGCACCTTTTGAAAAGTTTTTTTTATGTAACAATGTTTTTATTCTCATTATGTAAAGATAACCAAGCTGTTGTCAATGTTTCGTTTTTAAGTATTTTCTAGTAACCTTTGAAAAGGTAAATCCTTTCAAAATTGACACAAACGTATTTATAATTCAAATAATCATCTAAACTATCTTTCAGAGCTTGCATTAAAGTCATAACATCCAGGTAAATGACATGTCTTTAATCAGATTAAACAATGTGAACATGAATAATTATCTTTAGTCAACAGATATATGAGTAACTCAGTGTGTAAAATTTGCAGCATAGACGCATTTTAAGTATCAACCAAATACATTTTACAATGTGGTTTCTGATGTCACCAGTTTGTGTTAATGTATTAAGTTGGTCGATACGGAACGTGGTATTTAGATACGTTATCAAAATAAGTTTTTCTTTTGATGACCTTGACCAATAAACAACGTTACTAGACATTCATCCGCAACTTGTTAAAATAAATACATGTGTACATATGTATATGTAGTCCAACTTCCTAACGCAAGGCACATAACTCTTGCCAGTCTACATTACTGGCTGATTTAACCCTTGCGGTATTTCCCTCGCTTTGCTGTGCCTAGATAAGTGAATCGCTGCACCAGAAATGCATAGTGGGCCTGGATTTCTAAGCACATATTTCTTAAGGAAATACTGCAAGGCCTAAATCAGCCAGGAATGGAGACTGGCAAGAGTTAGGACTTGCATTGGGAAGTTGTATGCAGTCTAACACATAGACTCTGAAAAAATGATGTTTATATCTAAAAAAATATTGAAATTTTTTTGAAAAGGAACCTTTTTTTTTACAGATATGAAAATCCCTTTTTTTACAGTCTACTTTTCAATATTTAATAGAATTGTGATATTTTCAGAATAAATACTTTTTTCAGAGTCTGACTGTGAGACTGATGTATATGGAAGAAGGAAGGGTAGTCAGCTTGTCATTAATCTTAATCACGGTGTATTACTAATGCCGAATTAGTGGACCATTCTGTGCATACTTACAGCAAATAATCTTGCGAAGCGCATAGCTATCACACCATCTCTCGATCTCTGTACTCAATCACTATCATTGTCTCGATCTCTGTACTCAATGACTATCATTGTCTCCATCTCTGTACATAATGTGACTATCATTGTCTCGATCTCTGTACACAATCACTATCATTGTCTCAATCTCTGTACACAATGTGACTATCATTGTCTCGATCTCTGTACACAATCACTATCATTGTCTCGATCTCTGTACACAATCACTATCATTGCCTCGATCTCTGTAAATAATGTGACTATCATTGTCTCGATCTCTGTACACAATGTGACTATCATTGTCTCGATCTCTGTACACAATCACTATCATTGTCTCGATCTCTGTACACAATCACTATCATTGTCTCGATCTCTGTACACAATCACGGCCATTGTCTCGATCTCTTTACACAATCACTATCATTGTCTCGATCTCTAGATCTGTACACAATCACGACCATTGTCTCGATCTCTGTACACAATCACTATCATTGTTTCGATCTCTGTACACAATCACTATCATTGCCTCGATCTCTGTACACAATCACTATCATTGTCTCGATCACTGTACACAATCACGACCATTGTCTCGATCTCTGTTAACAATCACTATCATTGTCTCCATCTCTGTACACAATCACTATCATTGTCTCCATCTCTGTACACAAACACTATCGTTGTCTCGATCTCTGTACACAATCACTATCATTGTCTCGATCTCTGTAAACAATCACGACCATTGTCTCGATCTCTGTACACAATCACTATCATTGTCTCGATCTCTGTACACAATCACTATCATTGTCTCAATATCTGTAAATAATGTGACTATCATTGTCTCGATCTATGTACACAATGTGACTATCATTGTCTCGATCTCTGTACACAATCACTATCATTGTCTCGATTTCTGTACACAATCACGACCATTGTCTCAATCTCTGTACACAATCACTATCATTCTCTCGATCTCTGTACACAATCACTATCATTGTCTCGATCTCTGTACACAATCACTATCATTGTCTCGATCTTTGTACATAATCACGACCATTGTCCCGATCTCTGTACACAATCACTATCATTGTCTCGATCTCTGTACACAATCACTATCATTGTCTCGATCTCTGTACACAATCACTATCATTGTCTCGATCTTTGTACACAATCACGACCATTGTCTCGATCTCTGTACACAATCACTATCATTGTCTCCATCTCTGTACACAATCACTATCATTGTCTCGATCTCTATACACAATCACTATCATTGTCTCGATCTCTGTACACAATCACTATCATTCTCTCGATCTCTGTACACAATTACTATCATTGTCTCGATCTCTGTACACAATCACTATCATTGTCTCGATCTCTGTACACAAATACGACCATTGTCTCGATCTCTGTACACAATCACTATCATTGTCTCGATCTCTGTACACAATCACTATCATTGTCTCCATCTCTGTACACAATCACTATCATTGTCTCCATCTCTGTACACAATCACTATCATTGTCTCCATCTATGTACACAATCACGACCATTGTCTCCATCTCTGTACACAATCACTATCATTGTCTCTATCTCTGTACACAGTAACTATCATTGTCTCGATCTCTGTACACAATCACTATCATTGTCTCCATCTATGTACACAATCACGACCATTGTCTCGATCTCTGTACACAATCACTATCATTGTCTCGATCTCTGTACACAAGTACGACCATTGTCTCGATCTCTGTACACAATCACTATCATTGTCTCGATCTATGTACACAATCACTATCATTGTCTCCATCTCTGTACACAATCACTATCATTGTCTCCATCTCTGTACACAATCACTATCATTCTCTCCATCTATGTACACAATCACGACCATTGTCTCCATCTCTGTACACAATCACTACCATTGTCTCCATCTCTGTACACAGTAACTATCATTGTCTCGATCTCTGTACACAATCACTATCATTGTCTCGATCTCTGTACACAATCAAGACCATTGTCTCGATCTCTGTACAAAATCACTATCATTGTCTCCATCTCTGTACACAATCACTATCATTGTCTCCATCTCTGTACACAATCACTACCATTGTCTCCATCTCTGTACACAATCACTATCATTGGCACGATCTCTGTACACAATCACTATCATTGTCTCGATCTCTGTACACAATCACGACCATTGTCTCCATCTCTGTACACAATCACTATCATTGTCTCGATCTCTGTACACTATCACGACCATTGTCTCGATCTCTGTACACAATCACGACCATTGTTTCGATCTCTGTACACAATCACTTTCATTGTGTCGATCTCTGTACACAATCACTATCATTGTCTCGATCTCTGTACACAATCACGACCATTGTCTCGATCTCTGTACACAATCACTATCATTGTCTCGATCTCTGTACACAATCACTTTCATTGTGTCGATCTCTGTACACAATCACTATCATTGTCTCCATCTCTGTACACAATCACTATCATTGTCTCCATCTCTGTACACAATCACTATCATTGGCACGATCTCTGTACACAATCACTATCATTTTCTCGATCTCTGTACACAATCACGACCATTGTCTCCATCTCTGTACACAATCACTATCATTGTCTCCATCTCTGTACACAATCACTATCATTGTCTCCATCTCTGTACACAATCACTATCATTGTCTCCATCACTGTACACAATCACTATCATTGTCTCGATCTCTATACACAATCACTATCATTGTCTCGATCTCTGTACACAATCACTATCATTGTCTCGATCTCTGTACACAATTACTATCATTGTCTCGATCTCTGTACACAATCACTATCATTGTCTCGATCTCTGTACACAAGTAAGACCATTGTCTCGATCTCTGTACACAATCACTATCATTGTCTCGATCTATGTACACAATCACTATCATTGTCTCCATCTCTGTACACAATCACTATCATTGTCTCCATCTCTGTACACAATCACAACCATTGTCTCGATCTCTGTACACAATCACTATCATTGTCTCGATCTCTGTACACAACCACTATCATTGCCACGATCTCTGTACACAATCACTATCATTGTCTCCATCTCTGTACACAATCACGACCATTGTCTCCATCTCTGTACACAGTAACTATCATTGTCTCCATCTCTGTACACAGTAACTATCATTGTTTCGATCTCTGTACACAATCACGACCATTGTCTCGATCTCTGTACAAAATCACTATCATTGTCTCCATCTCTGTACACAATCACTATCATTGTCTCGATCTCTGTACACAATCACTATCATTGTCTCAAACTCTGTACACAATCTCTATAATTCTCTCGATCTCTGTACACAATCACGACCATTGTCTCGATCTCTGTAAACAATCACTATCATTGTCTCGATCTCTGTACACAATCACTATCATTGCCACGATCTCTGTACACAATCACTATCATTGTCTCGATCTCTGTACACAATCACAATCATTTTCTCCATCTCTGTACACAGTCACTATCATTGTCTCGATCTCTGTACACAATCACTATCATTGCCACGATCTCTGTACACAATCACTATCATTGTCTCGATCTCTGTACACAATCACTATCATTGTCTCGATCTCTGTACACAATCATAATCATTTTCTCCATCTCTGTACACAGTCACTATCATTGTCTCGATCTCTGTACACAATCACTATCATTGCCACGATCTCTGTACACAATCACTATCATTGCCACGATCTCTGTACACAATAACTATCATTGTCTCGATCTCTGTACACAATCACGACCATTGTCTCGATCTCTGTACACAATCACTATCATTGTCTCGATCTCTGTACACAATCACTATCATTGTCTCGATCTCTGTACACAATCACTATCATTGTCTCGATCTCTGTACACAATCATAATCATTTTCTCCATCTCTGTACACAGTCACTATCATTGTCTCGATCTCTGTACACAATCACTATCATTGCCACGATCTCTGTACACAATAACTATCATTGTCTCGATCTCTGTACAGAATCACGACCATTGTCTCGATCTCTGTACACAATCACTATCATTGTCTCGATCTCTGTACACAATCACAATCATTGTCTCCATCTCTGTACACAATCACTATCATTCTCTCCATCTCTGTACACAAACACTATCATTGTCTCCATCTCTGTACACAATCACTATCATTCTCTCCATCTCTGTACACAATCACTATCATTCTCTCCATCTCTGTACACAATCACTATCATTCTCTCCATCTCTGTACACAATCACTATCATTGTCTCCATCTCTGTACACAATCACTATCATTGTCTCCATCTCTGTACACAATCACTACCATTGTCTCCATCTCTGTACACAATCACTACCATTGTCTCCATCTCTGTACACAATCACTATCATTGTCTCGATCTCTATACACAATCACTATCATTGTCTCGATCTCTGTACACAATCACTATCATTGTCTCGATCTCTGTACACAATCACTATCATTGTCTCGATCTCTGTACACAATCACTATCATTGTCTCGATCTTTGTACACAATCACGACCATTGTCTCGATCTCTGTACACAATCACTATCATTGTCTCCATCTCTGTACACAATCACTATCATTGTCTCGATCTCTATACACAATCACTATCATTGTCTCGATCTCTGTACACAATCACTATCATTCTCTCGATCTCTGTACACAATTACTATCATTGTCTCGATCTCTGTACACAATCACTATCATTGTCTCGATCTCTGTACACAAATACGACCATTGTCTCGATCTCTGTACACAATCACTATCATTGTCTCGATCTATGTACACAATCACTATCATTGTCTCCATCTCTGTACACAATCACTATCATTGTCTCCATCTCTGTACACAATCACTATCATTGTCTCCATCTATGTACACAATCACGACCATTGTCTCCATCTCTGTACACAATCACTATCATTGTCTCTATCTCTGTACACAGTAACTATCATTGTCTCGATCTCTGTACACAATCACTATCATTGTCTCCATCTCTGTACACAATCACGACCATTGTCTCGATCTCTGTACACAATCACTATCATTGTCTCGATCTCTGTACACAAGTACGACCATTGTCTCGATCTCTGTACACAATCACTATCATTGTCTCGATCTATGTACACAATCACTATCATTGTCTCCATCTCTGTACACAATCACTATCATTGTCTCCATCTCTGTACACAATCACTATCATTCTCTCCATCTATGTACACAATCACGACCATTGTCTCCATCTCTGTACACAATCACTACCATTGTCTCCATCTCTGTACACAGTAACTATCATTGTCTCGATCTCTGTACACAATCACTATCATTGTCTCGATCTCTGTACACAATCAAGACCATTGTCTCGATCTCTGTACAAAATCACTATCATTGTCTCCATCTCTGTACACAATCACTATCATTGTCTCCATCTCTGTACACAATCACTACCATTGTCTCCATTTCTGTACACAATCACTATCATTGGCACGATCTCTGTACACAATCACTATCATTGTCTCGATCTCTGTACACAATCACGACCATTGTCTCCATCTCTGTACACAATCACTATCATTGTCTCGATCTCTGTACACTATCACGACCATTGTCTCGATCTCTGTACACAATCACGACCATTGTTTCGATCTCTGTACACAATCACTTTCATTGTGTCGATCTCTGTACACAATCACTATCATTGTCTCGATCTCTGTACACAATCACGACCATTGTCTCGATCTCTGTACACAATCACTATCATTGTCTCGATCTCTGTACACAATCACTTTCATTGTGTCGATCTCTGTACACAATCACTATCATTGTCTCCATCTCTGTACACAATCACTATCATTGTCTCCATCTCTGTACACAATCACTATCATTGGCACGATCTCTGTACACAATCACTATCATTTTCTCGATCTCTGTACACAATCACGACCATTGTCTCCATCTCTGTACACAATCACTATCATTGTCTCCATCTCTGTACACAATCACTATCATTGTCTCCATCTCTGTACACAATCACTATCATTGTCTCCATCACTGTACACAATCACTATCATTGTCTCGATCTCTATACACAATCACTATCATTGTCTCGATCTCTGTACACAATCACTATCATTGTCTCGATCTCTGTACACAATTACTATCATTGTCTCGATCTCTGTACACAATCACTATCATTGTCTCGATCTCTGTACACAAGTAAGACCATTGTCTCGATCTCTGTACACAATCACTATCATTGTCTCGATCTATGTACACAATCACTATCATTGTCTCCATCTCTGTACACAATCACTATCATTGTCTCCATCTCTGTACACAATCACAACCATTGTCTCGATCTCTGTACACAATCACTATCATTGTCTCGATCTCTGTACACAACCACTATCATTGCCACGATCTCTGTACACAATCACTATCATTGTCTCCATCTCTGTACACAATCACGACCATTGTCTCCATCTCTGTACACAGTAACTATCATTGTCTCCATCTCTGTACACAGTAACTATCATTGTTTCGATCTCTGTACACAATCACGACCATTGTCTCGATCTCTGTACAAAATCACTATCATTGTCTCCATCTCTGTACACAATCACTATCATTGTCTCGATCTCTGTACACAATCACTATCATTGTCTCAAACTCTGTACACAATCTCTATAATTCTCTCGATCTCTGTACACAATCACGACCATTGTCTCGATCTCTGTAAACAATCACTATCATTGTCTCGATCTCTGTACACAATCACTATCATTGCCACGATCTCTGTACACAATCACTATCATTGTCTCGATCTCTGTACACAATCACAATCATTTTCTCCATCTCTGTACACAGTCACTATCATTGTCTCGATCTCTGTACACAATCACTATCATTGCCACGATCTCTGTACACAATCACTATCATTGTCTCGATCTCTGTACACAATCACTATCATTGTCTCGATCTCTGTACACAATCATAATCATTTTCTCCATCTCTGTACACAGTCACTATCATTGTCTCGATCTCTGTACACAATCACTATCATTGCCACGATCTCTGTACACAATCACTATCATTGCCACGATCTCTGTACACAATAACTATCATTGTCTCGATCTCTGTACACAATCACGACCATTGTCTCGATCTCTGTACACAATCACTATCATTGTCTCGATCTCTGTACACAATCACTATCATTGTCTCGATCTCTGTACACAATCACTATCATTGTCTCGATCTCTGTACACAATCACAATCATTTTCTCCATCTCTGTACACAGTCACTATCATTGTCTCGATCTCTGTACACAATCACTATCATTGCCACGATCTCTGTACACAATAACTATCATTGTCTCGATCTCTGTACAGAATCACGACCATTGTCTCGATCTCTGTACACAATCACTATCATTGTCTCGATCTCTGTACACAATCACAATCATTGTCTCCATCTCTGTACACAATCACTATCATTCTCTCCATCTCTGTACACAAACACTATCATTGTCTCCATCTCTGTACACAATCACTATCATTCTCTCCATCTCTGTACACAATCACTATCATTCTCTCCATCTCTGTACACAATCACTATCATTCTCTCCATCTCTGTACACAATCACTATCATTGTCTCCATCTCTGTACACAATCACTATCATTGTCTCCATCTCTGTACACAATCACTACCATTGTCTCCATCTCTGTACACAATCACTACCATTGTCTCCATCTCTGTACACAATCACTATCATTGTCTCGATCTCTATACACAATCACTATCATTGTCTCGATCTCTGTACACAATCACTATCATTGTCTCGATCTCTGTACACAATTACTATCATTGTCTCGATCTCTGTACACAATCACTATCATTGTCTCGATCTCTGTACACAAGTACGACCATTGTCTCGATCTCTGTACACAATCACTATCATTGTCTCGATCTATGTACACAATCACTATCATTGTCTCCATCTCTGTACACAATCACTATCATTGTCTCGATCTCTGTACACAATCACGACCATTGTCTCGATCTCTGTACACAATCACTATCATTGTCTCGATCTCTGTACACAACCACTATCATTGCCACGATCTCTGTACACAATCACTATCATTGTCTCGATCTCTGTACACAATCACGACCATTGTCTCCATCTCTGTACACAGTAACTATCATTGTCTCCATCTCTGTACACAGTAACTATCATTGTTTCGATCTCTGTACACAATCACGACCATTGTCTCGATCTCTGTACAAAATCACTATCATTGTCTCCATCTCTGTACACAATCACTATCATTGTCTCGATCTCTGTACACAATCACTATCATTGTCTCCATCTCTGTACACAATCACTATAATTCTCTCGATCTCTGTACACAATCACGACCATTGTCTCGATCTCTGTAAACAATCACTATCATTGTCTCCATCTCTGTACACAATCACTATCATTGCCACGATCTCTGTACACAATCACTATCATTGTCTCGATCTCTGTACACAATCACGACCATTGTCTCGATCTCTGTACACAATCACGACCATTGTCTCGATCTCTGTACACAATCACTATCATTGTCTCGATCTCTGTACACAATCACTTTCATTGTGTCGATCTCTGTACACAATCACTATCATTGTCTCCATCTCTGTACACAATCACTATCATTGTCTCCATCTCTGTACACAATCACTATCATTGGCACGATCTCTGTACACAATCACTATCATTTTCTCGATCTCTGTACACAATCACGACCATTGTCTCCATCTCTGTACACAATCACTATCATTGTCTCCATCACTGTACACAATCACTATCATTGTCTCGATCTCTATACACAATCACTATCATTGTCTCGATCTCTGTACACAATCACTATCATTGTCTCGATCTCTGTACACAATTACTATCATTGTCTCGATCTCTGTACACAATCACTATCATTGTCTCGATCTCTGTACACAAGTAAGACCATTGTCTCGATCTCTGTACACAATCACTATCATTGTCTCGATCTATGTACACAATCACTATCATTGTCTCCATCTCTGTACACAATCACTATCATTGTCTCCATCTCTGTACACAATCACGACCATTGTCTCGATCTCTGTACACAATCACTATCATTGTCTCGATCTCTGTACACAACCACTATCATTGCCACGATCTCTGTACACAATCACTATCATTGTCTCCATCTCTGTACACAATCACGACCATTGTCTCCATCTCTGTACACAGTAACTATCATTGTCTCCATCTCTGTACACAGTAACTATCATTGTTTCGATCTCTGTACACAATCACGACCATTGTCTCGATCTCTGTACAAAATCACTATCATTGTCTCCATCTCTGTACACAATCACTATCATTGTCTCGATCTCTGTACACAATCACTATCATTGTCTCAAACTCTGTACACAATCTCTATAATTCTCTCGATCTCTGTACACAATCACGACCATTGTCTCGATCTCTGTAAACAATCACTATCATTGTCTCGATCTCTGTACACAATCACTATCATTGCCTCGATCTCTGTACACAATCACTATCATTGTCTCGATCTCTGTACACAATCACAATCATTTTCTCCATCTCTGTACACAGTCACTATCATTGTCTCGATCTCTGTACACAATCACTATCATTGCCACGATCTCTGTACACAATCACTATCATTGTCTCGATCTCTGTACACAATCACTATCATTGTCTCGATCTCTGTACACAATCATAATCATTTTCTCCATCTCTGTACACAGTCACTATCATTGTCTCGATCTCTGTACACAATCACTATCATTGCCACGATCTCTGTACACAATCACTATCATTGCCACGATCTCTGTACACAATAACTATCATTGTCTCGATCTCTGTACACAATCACGACCATTGTCTCGATCTCTGTACACAATCACTATCATTGTCTCCATCTCTGTACACAATCACTATCATTGTCTCGATCTCTGTACACAATCTTTATCATTGTCTCGATCTCTGTACACAATCACTATCATTTTCTCCATCTCTGTACACAGTCACTATCATTGTCTCGATCTCTGTACACAATCACTATCATTGCAACGATCTCTGTACACAATAACTATCATTGTCTCGATCTCTGTACAGAATCACGACCATTGTTTCGATCTCTGTACACAATCACTATCATTGTCTCGATCTCTGTACACAATCACAATCATTGTCTCCATCTCTGTACACAATCACTATCATTCTCTCCATCTCTGTACACAAACACTATCATTGTCTCCATCTCTGTACACAATCACTATCATTCTCTCCATCTCTGTACACAATCACTATCATTCTCTCCATCTCTGTACACAATCACTATCATTCTCTCCATCTCTGTACACAATCACTATCATTGTCTCCATCTCTGTACACAATCACTATCATTGTCTCCATCTCTGTACACAATCACTATCATTCTCTCCATCTCTGTACACAATCACTATCATTGTCTCCATCATTGTACACAATCACTATCATTGTCTCGATCTCTATACACAATCATTATCATTGTCTCGATCTCTGTACACAATCACTATCATTGTCTCGATCTCTGTACACAATTACTATCATTGTCTCGATCTCTGTACACAATCACTATCATTGTCTCGATCTCTGTACACAAGTACGACCATTGTCTCGATCTCTGTACACAATCACTATCATTGTCTCGATCTATGTACACAATCACTATCATTGTCTCCATCTCTGTACACAATCACTATCATTGTCTCGATCTCTGTACACAATCACGACCATTGTCTCGATCTCTGTACACAATCACTATCATTGTCTCGATCTCTGTACACAACCACTATCATTGCCACGATCTCTGTACACAATCACTATCATTGTCTCGATCTCTGTACACAATCACGACCATTGTCTCCATCTCTGTACACAGTAACTATCATTGTCTCCATCTCTGTACACAGTAACTATCATTGTTTCGATCTCTGTACACAATCACGACCATTGTCTCGATCTCTGTACAAAATCACTATCATTGTCTCCATCTCTGTACACAATCACTATCATTGTCTCGATCTCTGTACACAATCACTATCATTGTCTCCATCTCTGTACACAATCACTATCATTGTCTCGATCTCTGTACACAATCACGACCATTGTCTCGATCTCTGTAAACAATCACTATCATTGTCTCCATCTCTGTACACAATCACTATCATTGCCACGATCTCTGTACACAATCACTATCATTGCCACGATCTCTGTACACAATCACTATCATTGTCTCGATCTCTGTACACAATCACGACCATTGTCTCGATCTCTGTACACAATCACTATCATTGTCTCGATCTCTGTACACAATCAGGACCATTGCCACGATCTCTGTACACAATCACTATCATTGTCTCGATCTCTGTACACAATCACTATCATTGTCTCGATCTCTGTACACAATCACTATCATTGTCTCGATCTCTGTACACAATCACTATCATTGTCTCGATCTCTGTACACAATCACAATCATTTTCTCCATCTCTGTACACAGTCACTATCATTGTCTCGATCTCTGTACACAATCACTATCATTGCCACGATCTCTGTACACAATAACTATCATTGTCTCGATCTCTGTACACAATCACGACCATTGTCTCGATCTCTGTACACAATCACTATCATTGTCTCGATCTCTGTACACAATCACAATCATTGTCTCCATCTCTGTACACAATCACTATCATTCTCTCCATCTCTGTACACAATCACTATCATTGTCTCCATCTCTGTACACAATCACTATCATTCTCTCCATCTCTGTACACAATCACTATCATTGTCTCCATCTCTGTACACAATCACTATCATTCTCTCCATCTCTGTACACAATCACTATCATTGTTTCGATCTCTGTACACAATCACTATCATTGTCTCCATCTCTGTACACAATCACTATCATTGTCTCCATCTCTGTACACAATCACTATCATTGTCTCCATCTCTGTACACAATCACTATCATTGTCTCCATCTCTGTACACAATCACTATCATTGTCTCCATCTCTGTACACAATCACTGTCATTGTCTCGATCTCTGTACAGAATCACTATCATTCTCTCCATCTCTGTACACAATCACTATCATTCTCTCCATCTCTGTACACAATCACTATCATTCTCTCCATCTCTGTACACAATCACTATCATTCTCTCCATCTCTGTACACAATCACTATCATTGTCTCCATCTCTGTACACAATCACTATCATTCTCTCCATCTCTGTACACAATCACTATCATTGTTTCGATCTCTGTACACAATCACTATCATTGTCTCCATCTCTGTACACAATCACTATCATTGTCTCGATCTCTGTACACAATCACTATCATTCTCTCGGTCTCTGTACACAATCACTTTCATTGTCTCGATCTCTGTACACAATCACTATCATTCTCTCGATCTCTGTACACAATCACTATCATTCTCTCGATCTCTGTACACAGTAACTATCATTGTCTCAATCTCTGTACACAATCACTATCATTGTCTCGATCTATGTACACAATCACTATCATTGTCTCCATCTCTGTACACAATCACTATCATTGTCTCCATCTCTGTACACAATCACGACCATTGTCTCGATCTCTGTACACAATCACTATCATTGTCTCGATCTCTGTACACAACCACTATCATTGCCACGATCTCTGTACACAATCACTATCATTGTCTCCATCTCTGTACACAATCACGACCATTGTCTCCATCTCTGTACACAGTAACTATCATTGTCTCCATCTCTGTACACAGTAACTATCATTGTTTCGATCTCTGTACACAATCACGACCATTGTCTCGATCTCTGTACAAAATCACTATCATTGTCTCCATCTCTGTACACAATCACTATCATTGTCTCGATCTCTGTACACAATCACTATCATTGTCTCAAACTCTGTACACAATCTCTATAATTCTCTCGATCTCTGTACACAATCACGACCATTGTCTCGATCTCTGTAAACAATCACTATCATTGTCTCGATCTCTGTACACAATCACTATCATTGCCACGATCTCTGTACACAATCACTATCATTGTCTCGATCTCTGTACACAATCACTATCATTTTCTCCATCTCTGTACACAGTCACTATCATTGTCTCGATCTCTGTACACAATCACTATCATTGCCACGATCTCTGTACACAATCACTATCATTGTCTCGATCTCTGTACACAATCACTATCATTGTCTCGATCTCTGTACACAATCATAATCATTTTCTCCATCTCTGTACACAGTCACTATCATTGTCTCGATCTCTGTACACAATCACTATCATTGCCACGATCTCTGTACACAATCACTATCATTGCCACGATCTCTGTACACAATAACTATCATTGTCTCGATCTCTGTACACAATCACGACCATTGTCTCGATCTCTGTACACAATCACTATCATTGTCTCCATCTCTGTACACAATCACTATCATTGTCTCGATCTCTGTACACAATCACTATCATTGTCTCGATCTCTGTACACAATCACTATCATTTTCTCCATCTCTGTACACAGTCACTATCATTGTCTCGATCTCTGTACACAATCACTATCATTGCAACGATCTCTGTACACAATAACTATCATTGTCTCGATCTCTGTACAGAATCACGACCATTGTTTCGATCTCTGTACACAATCACTATCATTGTCTCGATCTCTGTACACAATCACAATCATTGTCTCCATCTCTGTACACAATCACTATCATTCTCTCCATCTCTGTACACAAACACTATCATTGTCTCCATCTCTGTACACAATCACTATCATTCTCTCCATCTCTGTACACAATCACTATCATTCTCTCCATCTCTGTACACAATCACTATCATTCTCTCCATCTCTGTACACAATCACTATCATTGTCTCCATCTCTGTACACAATCACTATCATTGTCTCCATCTCTGTACACAATCACTATCATTCTCTCCATCTCTGTACACAATCACTATCATTGTCTCCATCATTGTACACAATCACTATCATTGTCTCGATCTCTATACACAATCATTATCATTGTCTCGATCTCTGTACACAATCACTATCATTGTCTCGATCTCTGTACACAATTACTATCATTGTCTCGATCTCTGTACACAATCACTATCATTGTCTCGATCTCTGTACACAAGTACGACCATTGTCTCGATCTCTGTACACAATCACTATCATTGTCTCGATCTATGTACACAATCACTATCATTGTCTCCATCTCTGTACACAATCACTATCATTGTCTCGATCTCTGTACACAATCACGACCATTGTCTCGATCTCTGTACACAATCACTATCATTGTCTCGATCTCTGTACACAACCACTATCATTGCCACGATCTCTGTACACAATCACTATCATTGTCTCGATCTCTGTACACAATCACGACCATTGTCTCCATCTCTGTACACAGTAACTATCATTGTCTCCATCTCTGTACACAGTAACTATCATTGTCTCGATCTCTGTACACAATCACGACCATTGTCTCGATCTCTGTACACAATCACTATCATTGTCTCCATCTCTGTACACAATCACTATCATTGTCTCGATCTCTGTACACAATCACTATCATTGTCTCCATCTCTGTACACAATCACTATAATTCTCTCGATCTCTGTACACAATCACGACCATTGTCTCGATCTCTGTAAACAATCACTATCATTGTCTCCATCTCTGTACACAATCACTATCATTGCCACGATCTCTGTACACAATCACTATCATTGTCTCGATCTCTGTACACAATCACGACCATTGTCTCGATCTCTGTACACAATCACTATCATTGTCTCGATCTCTGTACACAATCAGGACCATTGCCACGATCTCTGTACACAATCACTATCATTGTCTCGATCTCTGTACACAATCACTATCATTGTCTCGATCTCTGTACACAATCACTATCATTGTCTCGATCTCTGTACACAATCACTATCATTGTCTCGATCTCTGTACACAATCACAATAATTTTCTCCATCTCTGTACACAGTCACTATCATTGTCTCGATCTCTGTACACAATCACTATCATTGCCACGATCTCTGTACACAATAACTATCATTGTCTCGATCTCTGTACACAATCACGACCATTGTCTCGATCTCTGTACACAATCACTATCATTGTCTCGATCTCTGTACACAATCACTATCATTGTCTCCATCTCTGTACACAATCACTATCATTCTCTCCATCTCTGTACACAATCACTATCATTGTCTCCATCTCTGTACACAATCACTATCATTCTCTCCATCTCTGTACACAATCACTATCATTGTCTCCATCTCTGTACACAATCACTATCATTCTCTCCATCTCTGTACACAATCACTATCATTGTTTCGATCTATGTACACAATCACTATCATTGTCTCCATCTCTGTACACAATCACTATCATTGTCTCCATCTCTGTACACAATCACTATCATTGTCTCCATCTCTGTACACAATCACTATCATTGTCTCCATCTCTGTACACAATCACTATCATTGTCTCCATCTCTGTACACAATCACTGTCATTGTCTCGATCTCTGTACAGAATCACTATCATTCTCTCCATCTCTGTACACAATCACTATCATTCTCTCCATCTCTGTACACAATCACTATCATTCTCTCCATCTCTGTACACAATCACTATCATTCTCTCCATCTCTGTACACAATCACTATCATTGTCTCCATCTCTGTACACAATCACTATCATTCTCTCCATCTCTGTACACAATCACTATCATTGTCTCGATCTCTGTACACAATCACTATCATTGTCTCCATCTCTGTACACAATCACTATCATTGTCTCGATCTCTGTACACAATCACTATCATTCTCTCGGTCTCTGTACACAATCACTTTCATTGTCTCGATCTCTGTACACAATCACTATCATTCTCTCGATCTCTGTACACAATCACTATCATTCTCTCGATCTCTGTACACAGTAACTATCATTGTCTCAATCTCTGTACACAGTAACTATCATTGTTTCGATCTCTGTACACAATCACGACCATTGTCTCGATCTCTGTACAAAATCACTATCATTGTCTCCATCTCTGTACACAATCACTATCATTGTCTCCATCTCTGTACACAATCACTATAATTCTCTCGATCTCTGTACACAATCACGACCATTGTCTCGATCTCTGTACACAATCACTATCATTGTCTCGATCTCTGTACACAATCAGGACCATTGCCACGATCTCTGTACACAATCACTATCATTGTCTCGATCTCTGTACACAATCACTATCATTGTCTCGATCTCTGTACACAATCACTATCATTGTCTCGATCTCTGTACACAATCACTATCATTGTCTCGATCTCTGTACACAATCACAATAATTTTCTCCATCTCTGTACACAGTCACTATCATTGTCTCGATCTCTGTACACAATCACTATCATTGCCACGATCTCTGTACACAATAACTATCATTGTCTCGATCTCTGTACACAATCACGACCATTGTCTCGATCTCTGTACACAATCACTATCATTGTCTCGATCTCTGTACACAATCACAATCATTGTCTCCATCTCTGTACACAATCACTATCATTCTCTCCATCTCTGTACACAATCACTATCATTGTCTCCATCTCTGTACACAATCACTATCATTGTCTCCATCTCTGTACACAATCACTATCATTGTCTCCATCTCTGTACACAATCACTATCATTCTCTCCATCTCTGTACACAATCACTATCATTGTTTCGATCTCTGTACACAATCACTATCATTGTCTCCATCTCTGTACACAATCACTATCATTGTCTCCATCTCTGTACACAATCACTATCATTGTCTCCATCTCTGTACACAATCACTATCATTGTCTCCATCTCTGTACACAATCACTATCATTGTCTCCATCTCTGTACACAATCACTATCATTGTCTCGATCTCTGTACAGAATCACTATCATTCTCTCCATCTCTGTACACAATCACTATCATTCTCTCCATCTCTGTACACAATCACTATCATTCTCTCCATCTCTGTACACAATCACTATCATTCTCTCCATCTCTGTACACAATCACTATCATTGTCTCCATCTCTGTACACAATCACTATCATTCTCTCCATCTCTGTACACAATCACTATCATTGTTTCGATCTCTGTACACAATCACTATCATTGTCTCCATCTCTGTACACAATCACTATCATTGTCTCGATCTCTGTACACAATCACTATCATTCTCTCGGTCTCTGTACACAATCACTTTCATTGTCTCGATCTCTGTACACAATCACTATCATTCTCTCGATCTCTGTACACAATCACTATCATTCTCTCGATCTCTGTACACAGTAACTATCATTGTCTCAATCTCTGTACACAGTAACTATCATTGTTTCGATCTCTGTACACAATCACGACCATTGTCTCGATCTCTGTACAAAATCACTATCATTGTCTCCATCTCTGTACACAATCACTATCATTGTCTCCATCTCTGTACACAATCACTATAATTCTCTCGATCTCTGTACACAATCACGACCATTGTCTCGATCTCTGTACACAATCACTATCATTCTCTCGATCTCTGTACACAATCACTATCATTCTCTCGATCTCTGTACACAATCACTATCATTGTCTCGATCTCTGTACACAATCACTATCATTGTCTCGATCTCTGTACACAATCACTATCATTCTCTCGATCTCTGTACACAATCACTAACATTGTCTCGATCTCTGTACACAATCACTATCATTGTCTCGATCTCTGTACACAATCACTATCATTGTCTCGATCTCTGTACACAATCACTATCATTCTCTCGATATCTGTACACAATCACTATCATTGTCTCGATCTCTGTACACAATCACTATCATTATCTCGATCTCTGTACACAATCACTATCATTGTCTCGATCTCTGTACACACTCACTATCATTCTCTCGATCTCTGTACACAATCACTATCATTCTCTCGATCTCTGTACACAATCACTATCATTGTCTCGATCTCTGTACACAATCACTATCATTCTCTCGATCTCTGTACACAATCACTATCATTGGAATCCTGCGGTACAGCGTTCCAGGCAGTGACTTTGTGTTGTAGCATACTACATGTAGACAACCCGTTCGTTCAATATCCTGATCAATCTAAAAACTACAAGAACACGTTGCTGACATTATTTACAAGCTTTTAACAAAATAGGATAACAGCAATACTTAAGAATATTATTCTTACAACGTTTATAGTATAAATATTGAAGTCTAAATTTAGTAATTCACATCACGGACTTAAATTTAAGTCCGTGTTACATCAAGGAAGTCAGTTGGATTGTGAGGAAAGGGAAGAGAATTGCACGTCGAAATTTATACTACATAACCACACCGACAAAGCAACTACAGTCAGTCTTAAGACTTATTAAGAGTCCGAATACCAGGAAACAGTGGGAATCAATGTTCAATGTTTTCGTCCTTTCACTGGGTCACGTGTGCTCATTGCTGACTAGCGTCACGCATATATAGCGTTGCTATTTATAGAACTGAGGTTTCCCGGTGTTTTCGTTTTAGACGGATATCGCATCAGCCATTTGTTACTTAATGCGACTGCATGACTGTGGCGCTAGTTGTGACCTGCTCGTAACCAGATAGTCAAAGCCAGTTTGACCAGGAAGGCACAAGAATTAACAATACGACGTGTGTTTCTTTGGGAGCTTCGTTAGACTGTGTGTGTTGTGTTGCCTGGCTTGGTTTCAGGTTTGTGATTCGTCGAGTGTGAAAGGATATGGGATACGCTTACACGATACAACTGGTGTACGGTAAACACGTGTGTGAACATACTGTAGTGACCACTTCATATCTCTATCAACTACATCTGCAGAGTAAATAGGCCGATAGGCTTGATAAAACATAACTAGCGACACAGGTGACGTGATATATAGGCTATAGACATGAGCGTTCAGTCGAGGAGTGACCCCAACCCTGGCTACAATGAACGGGAAGCAAAATATGGAGCGTTCGTTGCGTTCACGAGTAGATTTAAATCATTCGCGTCATGGCCGCTCAAAGGTGTCCTTCAGTCCGCGAAAAACATGGCCTTGGCGGGTTTCTTTTATCTGGGGTCGTCTGATCGAGCTCGCTGTTTTTATTGTGGGCTGACCTTGAGGGATTGGGATACAGCAGACGACCCATTTACGTCCCATAGACAGTGGTCTCCAAACTGTGCCTACATCTCTACCATAGCAGAACAGCAGCTTAACACCGGATTCCAGTCTCTAAGAGTCTCTGACAACAGGATGACGTCATCAGCAAGTCAGTCCACGCCTTCCTCCACTTCCGGTCCGCGCAATGTCATGGTTACGGACTCTGTTACATGCTCTGATGCCCAATCTCAGCCAATGCCTAGTACTTTCTTCACTTCTCAAAGTACAGGGAATGGAGCTTCTATTACGGTAGACTGTCCTGATGAAGGTATCGGAATGGAGAACACGATGTCCGGAGCTTCGAGACCTCCTCCCCACGTGGAGGCAGTGCTAGAGATGGGGTATACCATGGATCTTGTGGGGAGGACGATGGACAGATGGAGGGAAGAGGGGAAAGGGGAGTTTACTAACGCTTCCTCTTTAATGGCTGCCATCGAGGGATGGGATTAACTGTGTCGTGCGTTTCTTGATATGTTAAACAATGACGTCAATGGTATATGCAACATGCAGTGGTGATTGTGTAACAAATTCAGCTTTGCTTTACATTGATACTGATATTTGTCAGAGAAAATAATATCAAAGTTTCATTGGGATCAATTCTAAGCCTATCTTTTAATATGGGCTAAACGTGATCTTAATAATAATAATATAATAATAACACTTTATTGTACAAGTACATTGGAAATTTGTTTTGGGCAGTTTGCCTCCGGCAGCCACAGTGCAGCGCCAGTTCAAGCGTTGTTCTATCCTTTATTTGCTGAGCGCCAAGCAAGGAAGCAACAACTCCCATCTTTTAACGTCTTTTGGTATGACGCGACCGGGAATCGAACCCCGGTCTTCCGGGTGAAGAGCGGACGCTCTACCAACTGAGCTACTTCCCCGGTACTTCTTACGACATATATTCGTTTGTTAAATGAACCTCTGGATAAGTGGACACAAAGCTTTGAACATTGCTATTGACTAAACATATCCTCAATCTAAATTGACTTGTATGTGCAAATAGTTGCAGGTATATAACAATATTTCATCAACAATATTTGATTATAATATTTAAACGTGTTGTTCACATGATTCCAGTTAATGTTTATTGAGACGATAGTCATTCGTCCACGCGATTTTGTTTGATTGAAAAATTTACTTCCATTGTCATGCAAAATAAAGTAAACATTTCTTTAAGTCACAAAATTAATAAGACATACCTAGGCCTGTTTCTTTGGAACAATGTATGTTCGGCTATAGTTTGTGTGCTCACGACTAATGTGTTTGCTTATCATGTCGTCAAAACCTTCCACTGTCCAACTGTCCATTTATCAAAAAAGGATATATTTTCCGACCTTTATTGTTGAAATATTTCAGTTTTCAAAAATTGTACACATATCAGAACTCAGAATATGCATACTGCATGTCCAATTGAAGTAAACAATCTCAACTTTCAATGGAGAGTTATGTTTGTATTTACAATTTCTATTATACGTTTTTTTTCTCCACAAAAATGTTTATCACGTTACCTTTCTCCATACAATCTCTGTTCTAATCCGAGCGTATTCTTGTGCCCGCAATTGAGAATTCTAACTGTCTGTAATCAAAGTAAGTTTCTGACCTGATTCGATCTCTTCCCGTAACCGCCGAGGACACTCGAGTTCCTTGACCTGTATGATGTTCATAGTTCTGACGATAGTCAGTCGGAAATGTAATTCAAATTTTGATTGGATAGAAGTAAGGTTCATATCAAAGTTCGTGATCCAGGAATATGGTTTTGTTTCAGTTTCTTCACACACCTCAGAGGTGATATTATAAGTTATAACATTCAGTGGAGGTTTACATCGTGAATTATAAGACCCGCATTATTTTTTATTCTACGAGCCGGAGGCGAGTAGAATAAAAAATAATAAGGGTCTTATAATTCACGATGTAAACCTCCACTGAATGTTATAACGTTTTTATCCTACCGAATGTCTCAAAATATTATTAAAAACAAACAGAAATGCTCGAACATCGTTTACTCAAAGAAGCAACAAATCTGGGTTAGAGTCAAAATAAACTGTATCACGTGACATAGACTGACTGACGTGGACGCACGCTTTATTTCGGTAGCGGGGTATAAGGCTTTTATCACCCTCGGTGACATTTATCCACCTGGGTGAGGGTGAATATGGTTATTTGTTCAGGGTCACGTGGACCAATCATAGATCGACATTCTTACATGAGGTAGGATAATCTCTTTCATCACAGGTTACTCATTCATTCACACACCTGGGAGGGGATATTCTCTTTCATCACAGGTTACTCATTCATTCACACACCTGAGAGGGGATATTCTCTTTCATCACAGGTTACTCATTCATTTACACACCTGAGAGGGGATATTCTCTTTCATCACAGGTTACTCATTCACTCACACACCTGAGAGGGGATATTCTCTTTCATCACAGGTTACTCATTCATTCACACACCTGAGAGGGGATATTCTCTTTCATCACAGGTTACTCATTCATTCACACAACTGAGAGGGGATATTCTCTTTCATCACAGGTTACTCATTCATTCACACACCTGGGAGGGGATATTCATTTTCATCACAGGTTACTCATTCATTCACACACCTGGGAGGGGATATTCTCTTTCATCACAGGTTACTCATTCATTCACACACCTGGGAGGGGATATTCTCTTTCATCACAGGTTACTCATTCATTCACACACCTGAGAGGGGATATTCTCTTTCATCACAGGTTACTCATTCATTCACACACCTGGGAGGGGATATTCTCTTTCATCACAGGTTACTCATTCATTCACACACATGTGAGGGGATATTCTCTTTCATCACAGGTTACTCATTCATTCACACACCTGGGAGGGGATATTCTCTTTCATCACAGGTTACTCATTCATTCACACACCTGGGAGGGGATATTCTCTTTCATCACAGGTTACTCATTCATTCACACACCTGAGAGGGGATATTCTCTTTCATCACAGGTTACTCATTCATTCACACACCTGGGAGGGGATATTCTCTTTCATCACAGGTTACTCATTCATTCACACACCTGGGAGGGGATATTCTCTTTCATCACAGGTTACTCATTCATTCACACACCTGAGAGGGGATATTCTCTTTCATCACAGGTTACTCATTCATTCACACACCTGGGAGGGGATATTCTCTTTCATCACAGGTTACTCATTCATTCACACACATGGGAGGGGATATTCTCTTTCATCACAGGTTACTCATTCATTCACACACCTGGGAGGGGATATTCTCTTTCATCACAGGTTACTCATTCATTCACACACCTGGGAGGGGATATTCTCTTTCATCACAGGTTACTCATTCATTCACACACCTGGGAGGGGATATTCTCTTTCATCACAGGTTACTCATTCATTCACACACCTGAGAGGGGATATTCTCTTTCATCACAGGTTACTCATTCATTCACACACATGGGAGGGGATATTCTCTTTCATCACAGGTTACTCATTCATTCACACACCTGGGAGGGGATATTCTCTTTCATCACAGGTTACTCATTCATTCACACACCTGAGAGGGGATATTCTCTTTCATCACAGGTTACTCATTCATTCACACACCTGAGAGGGGATATTCTCTTTCATCACAGGTTACTCATTCATTCACACACCTGAGAGGTGATATTCTCTTTCATCACAGGTTACTCATTCATTCACACACCTGGGAGGGGATATTCTCTTTCATCACAGGTTACTCATTCATTCACACACCTGGGAGGGGATATTCTCTTTCATCACAGGTTACTCATTCATTCACACACATGGGAGGGGATATTCTCTTTCATCACAGGTTACTCATTCATTCACACACCTGGGAGGGGATATTCTCTTTCATCACAGGTTACTCATTCATTCACACACCTGGGAGGGGATATTCTCTTTCATCACAGGTTACTCATTCATTCACACACCTGAGAGGGGATATTCTCTTTCATCACAGGTTACTCATTCATTCACACACCTGGGAGGGGATATTCTCTTTCATCACAGGTTACTCATTCATTCACACACCTGGGAGGGGATATTCTCTTTCATCACAGGTTACTCATTCATTCACACACCTGAGAGGGGATATTCTCTTTCATCACAGGTTACTCATTCATTCACACACCTGGGAGGGGATATTCTCTTTCATCACAGGTTACTCATTCATTCACACACATGGGAGGGGATATTCTCTTTCATCACAGGTTACTCATTCATTCACACACCTGGGAGGGGATATTCTCTTTCATCACAGGTTACTCATTCATTCACACACCTGGGAGGGGATATTCTCTTTCATCACAGGTTACTCATTCATTCACACACCTGAGAGGTGATATTCTCTTTCATCACAGGTTACTCATTCATTCACACACCTGGGAGGGGATATTCTCTTTCATCACAGGTTACTCATTCATTCACACACCTGGGAGGGGATATTCTCTTTCATCACAGGTTACTCATTCATTCACACACATGGGAGGGGATATTCTCTTTCATCACAGGTTACTCATTCATTCACACACCTGAGAGGATATATTCTCTTTCATCACAGGTTACTCGTTCATTCACACACCTGAGAGGGGATATTCTCTTTCATCACAGGTTACTCATTCATTCACACACCTGGGAGGGGATATTCTCTTTCATCACAGGTTACTCATTCATTCACACACCTGAGAGGGGATATTCTCTTTCATCACAGGTTACTCATTCATTCACACACCTGAGAGGGGATATTCTCTTTCATCACAGGTTACTCATTCATTCACACACCTGAGAGGGGATATTCTCTTTCATCACAGGTTACTCATTCATTCACACACCTGGGAGGGGATATTCTCTTTCATCACAGGTTACTCATTCATTCACACACCTGAGAGGGGATATTCTCTTTCATCACAGGTTACTCATTCATTCACACACCTGGGAGGGGATATTCTCTTTCATCACAGGTTACTCATTCATTCACACACATGGGAGGGGATATTCTCTTTCATCACAGGTTACTCATTCATTCACACACCTGGGAGGGGATATTCTCTTTCATCACAGGTTACTCATTCATTCACACACCTGGGAGGGGATATTCTCTTTCATCACAGGTTACTCATTCATTCACACACCTGAGAGGTGATATTCTCTTTCATCACAGGTTACTCATTCATTCACACACCTGGGAGGGGATATTCTCTTTCATCACAGGTTACTCATTCATTCACACACCTGGGAGGGGATATTCTCTTTCATCACAGGTTACTCATTCATTCACACACATGGGAGGGGATATTCTCTTTCATCACAGGTTACTCATTCATTCACACACCTGAGAGGGGATATTCTCTTTCATCACAGGTTACTCGTTCATTCACACACCTGAGAGGGGATATTCTCTTTCATCACAGGTTACTCATTCATTCACACACCTGGGAGGGGATATTCTCTTTCATCACAGGTTACTCATTCATTCACACACCTGAGAGGGGATATTCTCTTTCATCACAGGTTACTCATTCATTCACACACCTGAGAGGGGATATTCTCTTTCATCACAGGTTACTCATTCATTCACACACCTGAGAGGGGATATTCTCTTTCATCACAGGTTACTCATTCATTCACACACCTGGGAGGGGATATTCTCTTTCATCACAGCTTACTCATTCATTCACACACCTGAGAGGGGATATTCTCTTTCATCACAGGTTACTCATTCATTCACACACCTGAGAGGGGATATTCTCTTTCATCACAGGTTACTCATTCATTCACACACCTGGGAGGGGATATTCTCTTTCATCACAGGTTACTCATTCATTCACACACCTGGGAGGGGATATTCTCTTTCATCACAGGTTACTCATTCATTCACACACCTGAGAGGGGATATTCTCTTTCATCACAGGTTACTCATTCATTCACACACCTGGGAGGGGATATTCTCTTTCATCACAGGTTACTCATTCATTCACACACATGGGAGGGGATATTCTCTTTCATCACAGGTTACTCATTCATTCACACACCTGGGAGGGGATATTCTCTTTCATCACAGGTTACTCATTCATTCACACACCTGGGAGGGGATATTCTCTTTCATCACAGGTTACTCATTCATTCACACACCTGGGAGGGGATATTCTCTTTCATCACAGGTTACTCATTCATTCACACACCTGAGAGGGGATATTCTCTTTCATCACAGGTTACTCATTCATTCACACACATGGGAGGGGATATTCTCTTTCATCACAGGTTACTCATTCATTCACACACCTGGGAGGGGATATTCTCTTTCATCACAGGTTACTCATTCATTCACACACCTGAGAGGGGATATTCTCTTTCATCACAGGTTACTCATTCATTCACACACCTGAGAGGGGATATTCTCTTTCATCACAGGTTACTCATTCATTCACACACCTGAGAGGGGATATTCTCTTTCATCACAGGTTACTCATTCATTCACACACCTGAGAGGTGATATTCTCTTTCATCACAGGTTACTCATTCATTCACACACCTGGGAGGGGATATTCTCTTTCATCACAGGTTACTCATTCATTCACACACCTGGGAGGGGATATTCTCTTTCATCACAGGTTACTCATTCATTCACACACATGGGAGGGGATATTCTCTTTCATCACAGGTTACTCATTCATTCACACACCTGGGAGGGGATATTCATTTTCATCACAGGTTACTCATTCATTCACACACCTGGGAGGGGATATTCTCTTTCATCACAGGTTACTCATTCATTCACACACCTGAGAGGGGATATTCTCTTTCATCACAGGTTACTCATTCATTCACACACCTGGGAGGGGATATTCTCTTTCATCACAGGTTACTCATTCATTCACACACCTGGGAGGGGATATTCTCTTTCATCACAGGTTACTCATTCATTCACACACCTGAGAGGGGATATTCTCTTTCATCACAGGTTACTCATTCATTCACACACCTGGGAGGGGATATTCTCTTTCATCACAGGTTACTCATTCATTCACACACATGGGAGGGGATATTCTCTTTCATCACAGGTTACTCATTCATTCACACACCTGGGAGGGGATATTCTCTTTCATCACAGGTTACTCATTCATTCACACACCTGGGAGGGGATATTCTCTTTCATCACAGGTTACTCATTCATTCACACACCTGAGAGGTGATATTCTCTTTCATCACAGGTTACTCATTCATTCACACACATGGGAGGGGATATTCTCTTTCATCACAGGTTACTCATTCATTCACACACCTGGGAGGGGATATTCTCTTTCATCACAGGTTACTCATTCATTCACACACATGGGAGGGGATATTCTCTTTCATCACAGGTTACTCATTCATTCACACACCTGAGAGGATATATTCTCTTTCATCACAGGTTACTCGTTCATTCACACACCTGAGAGGGGATATTCTCTTTCATCACAGGTTACTCATTCATTCACACACCTGGGAGGGGATATTCTCTTTCATCACAGGTTACTCATTCATTCACACACCTGAGAGGGGATATTCTCTTTCATCACAGGTTACTCATTCATTCACACACCTGAGAGGGGATATTCTCTTTCATCACAGGTTACTCATTCATTCACACACCTGAGAGGGGATATTCTCTTTCATCACAGGTTACTCATTCATTCACACACCTGGGAGGGGATATTCTCTTTCATCACAGGTTACTCATTCATTCACACACCTGAGAGGGGATATTCTCTTTCATCACAGGTTACTCATTCATTCACACACCTGGGAGGGGATATTCTCTTTCATCACAGGTTACTCATTCATTCACACACATGGGAGGGGATATTCTCTTTCATCACAGGTTACTCATTCATTCACACACCTGGGAGGGGATATTCTCTTTCATCACAGGTTACTCATTCATTCACACACCTGGGAGGGGATATTCTCTTTCATCACAGGTTACTCATTCATTCACACACCTGAGAGGTGATATTCTCTTTCATCACAGGTTACTCATTCATTCACACACCTGGGAGGGGATATTCTCTTTCATCACAGGTTACTCATTCATTCACACACATGGGAGGGGATATTCTCTTTCATCACAGGTTACTCATTCATTCACACACATGGGAGGGGATATTCTCTTTCATCACAGGTTACTCATTCATTCACACACCTGAGAGGGGATATTCTCTTTCATCACAGGTTACTCGTTCATTCACACACCTGAGAGGGGATATTCTCTTTCATCACAGGTTACTCATTCATTCACACACCTGGGAGGGGATATTCTCTTTCATCACAGGTTACTCATTCATTCACACACCTGAGAGGGGATATTCTCTTTCATCACAGGTTACTCATTCATTCACACACCTGAGAGGGGATATTCTCTTTCATCACAGGTTACTCATTCATTCACACACCTGAGAGGGGATATTCTCTTTCATCACAGGTTACTCATTCATTCACACACCTGGGAGGGGATATTCTCTTTCATCACAGGTTACTCATTCATTCACACACCTGAGAGGGGATATTCTCTTTCATCACAGGTTACTCATTCATTCACACACCTGAGAGGGGATATTCTCTTTCATCACAGGTTATGGGTATATACTGAAAAAAATAAGTTAGAGTTCTTGGAGTTTTTATACCCCCGTTACGAAGTAAGCGGGGGTATATAGCGGTCATTCCGTCCGTCCTTCCGTCCTTCCGTCCCTCCGTCCCAGCCTAAAAAACCTGTCGAAATTGAATTTTGAACTGATATTTTATGTGCACTTCTTTCACTTTATTTGAAATGTATGTCGACTTGAAAGAACAATCTACATTGTGGACATGTTTGTCAAATTGATGTAATCAATGTGAAATGAGAACTGTTGAATAGCCTATGAAATGAAAATTGTGACAAGTCATAAAGGACTAAATTGAAGAGGAGTTAAGAATTCTTTTATTTTACATGAGATATGTGAACTGCATATGACTGGTGATGAAATGATATGATAAGATTATTTTCATCTTCTCCAGAACGAAAAGACCTAGAAGGTTGTCATGTTGTGTAATGAGTCTTTAGCCAATGAAGATTCTAAATTGTAGATTTGGTGACCCTGTGGCCCCAAATAAGGGCCTCACAGGCCATTACCTAAAATCCTGTTTTCATCTTTTTCTCCGGAACAAAAAGATCTAGAAGGCTGTAATATTGTATGCAAACTCTTTAGCCAATGGGGATTCAAACTTGTAAATTTGGTGACCCTGTGACCCCAAATATGGGCCACAGCCTAAAAAAAACCTTTGAAAATGAATTCTGAACTGATATTTTATGACACTTCAGCCACTTTATTTGAAATGTATGTCGACTTTAGATAACAATCTACATTGTGGACATGTTTGTCAAATTGATGTAATCAATGTGAAATGAGAACTTTTGAATAGCCTATGAACTGAAAATTGTGACAAGGCATAAAGGACTAAATTGAAGAGGAGTTAAGAATTCTTTTATTTTACATGAGATATGTGAACTGCATATGACTGGTGATGAAATGATAAGATAAGATTATTTTCATCTTCTCCAGAACGAAAGGACCTAGAAGGTTGTCATGTTGTGTAATGAGTCTTTAGCCAATGAAGATTCTGAATTGTAGATTTGGTGACTCTATGGCCCCAAATAAGGGCCTCACAGGCCATTACCTAAAATCCTGTTTTCATCTTTTTCTCCGGAACAAAAAGATCTAGAAGGCTGTAATATTGTATGCAAACTCTTTAGCCAATGGGGATTCAAACTTGTAAATTTGGTGACCCTGTGACCCAAATATGGGCCACAGCCTAAAAAAACCTTTGAAAATGAATTTTGAACTGATATTTTATGACACTTCAGCCACTTTATTTGAAATGTATGTCGACTTTAGATAACAATCTACATTGTGGACATCACAGGACCAAAACCAGTGGAATCCAATTTCCGGATACCTGGCGGATTCTCCCGTATCCTTACCCATTTGGTATCCGGGAATCCGGAAAAATATTCTCTCCCGTATACCAGATCCGCCCATATTCTCCCGGAAATTTTTCCGGAAAGTATGTTTCTAAGAATACTGGAATCCGGAGATTATACTTTTCCATATCCCAGATCCGTGTGTCTTCTCCTGGAAATATTTCCGGAAAGTATGTTTCTAAGAATACTGGAATCCGGACAGAATATCTTATCCGGATACCCTTCTAAGTTAGTGGGTAATATTACCGTCTTATGTTGAAAAAGTGTTCACATTATTTTATGATAATTATAATGATAATAATAATAATTTATTACGATGTCATGCTGTTGCAATAAACTATATATACACAGCTTTACGCTACACATATAATAAAAACATTGCCTACTAGAGTCTATAAGACACAACTTTTACCTTATTGAACAACAGAAATACATAAATTAAAATGTTATATGGATATACATACATAAAGGCTAATACTTCTTGCATACCTTTCACCCAACTCACTCAAGCTGATGCAGTGACTCATAGAGACTGTCGCATTGATTTACCCTAAAAGATGTTAACTGATTCACCGACCTTCATACACACTCATAATAAACTCTCCAAAACATTCAAACACACAATCTGACACTCCCTCATACATATCTCCACTCAGACCGACACACACAGACTCACCAACATATGATATTGTGCAAGGTACCAAAACCAATCAAATTTATGAAACGAAGTCCATTTTATAATGAAACTGGTTTCAGGGACATCAAGTATCATACACTGACACATACAGAATGACATACCTTCAGAATAAATTAAGGGAGACAACTCTGTCCCCGCACCTCACTGCATGCTGCTGATGTTTTTGTTCACAAACTTGTCTTATGTGTTTACATTAAACAGCATTTATATATATCAATATTTCATATCAATGTTTGTTACAATAGAATAGAGGGGGTATAGTTATAATTGTTAAGTTTGTTCTTGCGTTATTTGCCGTACAAGGTATGTGCAATATTCTGGTCCTCACCTATCGGCTAATTAACACCTTGACTAATTGGATGTAAACAATTAATGTCTCGCTGTGGCAACAGGTGGGAGCAACTTCTGTTGCTTTAAATAGCTTATTTCCTTTTATCCTTTACTTTCACATGTTGTATATATATATGCGATACATTTTTAACAGTGTCTTATTGGCCAACTAATGGCTGTTTGTTAAGCATATTTTAGTTTGTTTATGCATTTTACAATATAATTGTCTCAATGATAGAAGACTAGGAACTTGCCATTGATGACACAACGAGTAGAAATGAACAAATCACAAACATAGATGTAATGTAAAAAATATTGATTTTATTAAAATACATAATTTAAAAAATAAACCATAAAGTGGAATTTTTTTTATATTAATCATCAAATCAATAACAAATTGATATAATTAGAGCATTTCATTCAGTATGTATATATGGTATATCAATATACAATAGAGGCATTGCCAATTTATTATGACACAATGCGACACACGTCCATAACTTCACATCTCACACTCTCACATCTAATTTGGACATTGGTATTAGACTTTATTATAAACAAATTCTGCGTAGAGGTCATGAGGCAATATGGCAAAGAATTCATCACACCCAACATGCACCTGCATTGCCACATACAAGAATCTATTGAGAACTTTGGCTCAGGTTATGGCTTTTGGCTGTTTAGTTTTGAGAGATACAACGGACTGCTTTCAGAACATGAATGATTTGCCAGTGAAGCTGATGCGAAAATTTAATATGTTTTCGACTTTCCATTTAGATTCAGTTAATGAACTTTTTCAAGATAAATATCTCAAACTTTCAGAAATGAGGTCAAAGAGCTCTGAATCATCTACACACGTGTCAAAGTATTCAGATTGAACTAACAGTATTTGCGACACTACACAGATGTGCTTATTTTTAATTGATTTGATTAATTTAATGAATTTGCCCACTTGCATTAAACACATTTCCTAGATATTACCTGGCTTAATTACATATTTTATCTAGTTGAAACTGAACAACACTGTAATGTGTAAATATTTGCTCCAAGACAGCTTGAATTTCAAATTCTTTCAGATAGGCAGTTGTCATAACTTTGGTCATTACATTTAACGATTAACAACATCTATTATCGTTACACTAATTTGTACGGTTATTGGAAGTGTCGTTATATCTAAATATCCATGCAGTTACAAAAAGAGTGCGTACTACACGTTTGTATTTCGTATTCATCTTCTAATACGTGGTTTGTAAGCACGTGTCTTATCATGAATACATGTATCATACAATACGGAGACTTAAAATTCTACGTTCCATAACTCTCTCATTCAATAATGTGTATTCATGTTTATAGAATATGATAATTAAGTATTGCGTCGATTCATATATTATTCAATAACTGTACTTCATTTTGAATATTCATTCATTCGTCTCACAGTTCAGATTATATTTAGATTGTAGCAAACTAATATGGCTTATGTTCGATTTGTGAAGACAAGATATATGTTATGATAAATATATAGTATGTTTAATTAATGTGTTTTATGGTTAAATTGCTACTGTTTACAACAATCAAACTAATAGCATATGTGTTGGATCACTGCAAACAAATATCCGAAGTGTATATTCATTATGTACAATACAATTAAATACTCATGGAAATAAAATATACAGCGGATATTTTTTCGTTAATACCATGATTATCTCATCGAGGTGATAAATAACTTTTTTTGACAGCAAATGCATGTGTTTTCTGTGTTTATCCATGCGGACACAAACTAAGATAATTAGTTTATGAGTGCGTGTTTACATGGATACGATATTCGACTGAGTCTTTACTATACACTCTGTTAATGTACGTGATCATTGAAGCTTGTTGAAATACACAAATAGTTCAGTGAGGGTCGGTACTGCCTTCCTCATCACATGTTATATAATACGTGTGCGTTAGATCAATAAGAACATAAGAAGGTGTCAAAATGTTTATCTCCCCCTATTAGTCTGGTACCTAGTGGTATGTCGAAATACACAGAAGCTTAAGTGACGGTCGGGACAAGATAATTAATTTATGATCACCGCTGCAATTGTTCCTGGGATATGTTTATACTGAACGAAATGCGATGTTTGTTTGATATTTCAGTATGCATGCATACACATGAGAGCTCATCACTAGTTCACTGTCAAGGCTATTATTTTGTTATATTTTCGATCTCTCGTGGAATGCACTACCATCAACCTAGTTGTTATTTTCATGTTTTTTTTCCTCAAATATTTGAAACAGTCCTATTGAATGTTATCAGCTATTCAGAAAAGCCATGACATCACACATATGGATTTAGAAACGTTTTACCTTCAGTCTATAAGGCTATATTCCTCTGACCAACAATCATCATATTCGTAGCCACAATGTTTCATAATTAGGAAAATCAGCGGTATATAACGGAATTATTATACGTAACTACCTTATAAGGTCTCGGAAAACAGCGAAAGTTTCGGAGCTCACTCTATTCTATAGACGGTAGAGTTTTGCAATCGGCGTCAACATTCAAGATTATTTCTGCAATATTTTCTAAATAAACATCGATATTATTGCGTAGATTTTAAAAATATAAGTGTATTTTGCATTCCGATAGTTTTCGGATGGTATAATGCCGGCTTTAACTATTTTGTCACGCGCAATGAATTTATTGAAGAAATGTTTCTGAAATGTCAAATTGTGATATATGTGATGATAGATTGTTCAAACTGCATTGTTAACTTTCCCCGCTTCGGGTCTATTTTTAAACGCTTTCAGATTTATTATCAAAACTATTTATTAAGTGCCATTTTAATCACAACAAAAGCTCATTTACAACATCTTCATGCATGTAAGTATTTGGAGAATTTAACGCATTCGTTATTCTCGCTTGGCAACAAGTGTATTCTGGCGCAAGAGACGAAGTAAACAGAACAATGTACAGCCAAATTATACTGTCTGATTTTTTTACAGAAGCCAATCAAATACGACTAGTTAGGGTAGAATATGTTATATATTTAGAATATATATATATTACCAACTACAGTAATTTTTTACAGCAGTGAGATCCTTTCTTAAACATGTATAATTCATACTGTTTCACTGGGTCATTTACATCACCCTATGTATTTCTTTTTAAATGTGTTTTATTCTTATGTATACTATATATGTTTAGTAGCGCATTGTCACAATTACATAAAATATGTTATTCTTCTTGAAAATGGAATTATAATGGAATTGTCACAGATGTCAACGTACGCTCATGTATAGGTGGGGATACTAATAAATTCATAACATTTTAATGAAAAAAATAGTATTCATAACGAGAGAGAGAGAGAGAGAGAGAGAGAGAGAGAGAGAGAGAGAGAGAGAGAGAGAGAGAGAGAGAGAGAGAGAGAGAGAGAGAGAGAGAGAGAGAGAGAGAGAGAGAGAGAGAGAGAGAGAGAGAGAGATTCACAAACATACTGTTATTGGTAGGGAAGGGGATGACGGAAGGGGAAGGGGGATGACGGAAGGGAGAGGGAGAACGTTAGAGAGAGGGCACACATACTCTTTTACATTAAAATGCATACATATACGAATATACCTGTCCAGAAACACTCACACGTTACAATAATATAAACAAGACAACACAGGCATAACTACAAACTGTCATACTTTCGCACAGGATTCATATATACTTACAAACTGAATATGCAGGTTTGCGTTTTCTACAAAAATAAGAAAAAGAAAGATTAGATTAGAGTGACGATTTAAAAAACAAGGAGTTTAAACTTCAGTGTTTAATTACGCATTATCAGGAAGTAAGAGACACTGCATGCGTACGACAGAACGTTGGATCACCTGCTAATCACCCTCATTACACTAGAACTACATGTATAAGATTAGATTGACCATATAAAAACGAAAGAATTTAAACTTCACTGTTTAATTACGCAGTAACATGAAGTTAGAGAAGCTCCACGATCCTCCACGACAGTGCTTTGAATACCCTGCTAATCACACTTGTACAGGTGTCATCAATACCTATGGCAAGTGGTTCCCAATGACCGGAAACTGTCCAGTCATGTACAACAGCCCTAATTGTTTAATCACGTGTATGCGCATGCGTCTATATACAATACGTTGCAGCATTGATTTGCACACGTCTCTCTTATACAGCTCTTTGGCGGCCTCCGCAATTGTGTTTTATGAGTTCACGCAAAAGAGCGCCGACATATTTATACATTACAATTACGCAAGCTTAGTTCCCGGCTCCATTGATCTATTGGTTCCAGGACAAAATTGCCAATAGCCCCACTAAAGTTGAAAAGAATTTCAAAAATATACAAATTTAGTATGGACATGTATTTTACGGGCTGGTACTAAATGTGCATTCAATGGGTCTTATGTTTTATTTGTCGAATGATTCTTGAGAACTGCCGCACCATATTATTGACTTGGATATTTGTATCAAAATCATTTCTTAAATGCCCAATATCAATTGAATTTTAATTCATTAAACGGAGTTAACTGATCCAATACTAACTGTAGTTTATTAATTATCAATAATTTGATATAAGCAAATAAATGCAAATGACTTTAGGTCTACTCAATAAATAACTTTAACCGAAGCCCCCTATCTTGATGAAATACATTTGGTGGATGAGATAATATTTGATATAATTCAACAATGTATAGTATGTAAGCCGAACAAACAAATTCTTAGCGGATCATAGGAACTTCCTAGTGAACAAACTCATGTAAATTCTAAGTACTTCACCAACACAATGATAAACTTTCAGTATACAATCATATGATTTACTTCCCATTTACCACGGCCGTGTCATTTCAGAACTTTTACTTGTCTAACCTGACAAGGTTAATAACTTTGTATCAACGACTACACCTTATGTAAGCTAATTTTCATTGCCACGCTAGGTTAAATTCGTGTATTTTCATACATTTCAACGGTTAGAAATAATAACACATATGTAGTGTTGGAATATTTACAGAGTAAGAAATAATTTATCATTAAGTTAATAAACAATGTTATGTTGTTCGGTAACAAAGAGTTCATAACAAAGAGTGCATAGCTTTCCATTGTTTTTATTTTATTTTGAATGATTGTGTAGTAGTCTTTATCAAGTTGTCAAGTAGCAAATCATACGAATATTCCCCTCATTAATGTTACACCTGAATTGTGCAATAAGCACGTACACTATTAATAACAAATGTGTGTAAACAGGCATGTCTTCTCGATTTTTGTTCCATAACAATTATCTAGCTAGAACCATTTCTTTAAGTGGTTCGAAATAGATGATTGATGGACATTTAGAATTTATCGTTTTAATTAAAACTAAATGTTTATTCTCTCCGTCGGCGGAGATAAGCAAGATATTAGCTTATTGAAGTAAATGACTGACAGGATGCCCTTTTTCAAATATACACAATTTCCGTTTTTTAATCGGCTTGCATAATCCATGACATATCTGTGCCTTTTCGGATATATTAATATCACTGTCCATATGTCATAAACAAATAACTGATTAACATTAATATCACAAGAAACACTTCGTTATTTCCACGAGAATTTCAAAATAAACGCAGGAAATCAGTATCTCACATTGTAAACACAAGTACATCTACATAAAATTTGTGAATATGCTCATTTTTCACCTTATATGGATACAACATAAATATAGATATAACCGACTGACCTTTATGTTTTTAACATTTATGTATGAACATAAATTATACACAATGTTTTCGTTTAATAATGGGCGTATTTCACGCACTGGGGACGAACTATGCACATGCCTTGTTAAGAAAAACATTTTAATGTAGCAAACAATGTCAACAATATATTTAGGGATTTAAATTTATGTTGGGATCTTTATGTTTATTTCGGGTTATATGTTTTCATTCAGGTGTCCCCATTATTATATGGATGATAAATTGTAGCAAGACAGTTGATGTAACACCTGGGCTCCTGAACGACACAGTGCAAATTCCGCGAAATTTGCTCGCCTTGTTACGTAGCGCTACATTGAGCAATCGCGTTGAAGAGAGGTTTAAAAGCCTTGAAACCTCTATTGAACATAACCCAGTCATGTGAAGATATTACACACGGGTGTGTATGTTATGTAATCAAGTGATGTATATTCATTGATAAACGAAGAATGTCCTCTTCAAACACACATCCCATCCCTTGATCAGCTTGCATGATCTGCTTGATTGTATATTTCCGGATTTTTAAAACTTGGCCGACTTTATAAACCGAAAACTCTCTTATAACAGCGTATATGATATCATTATAAGTTTCCATTGTTGAGAACGAGACGCATTTACAACAGGTCGTTTATATTCCTAAGGGAGAGTCACCTTTTTTAATCTCGTCTATGCTTATATTTTAATTTGTAATTGTTTATTATGTATTATACGCCTGTCATGTCGCCGACTTGCAGACAATATACAGTGCGTTAGTTTGTAGCCTTATATAATTTGTTTTTGAAGCCATGCCGAATAATGAGTGGGGGGGGGGGGGGGGATAATGATATTTGGAATGAGTTAGATATAGGAGGAGGGAATAGATTTAAGTTAAAGCTTTGTATGTTGATGGATTTTTATATACAGGACAGGAGGGTCGATTTCTTGGTGTATGCGCCTATAATGTTAAAAAGATAGCTGAGTTTGTTCTAGGCTCGAGGCAGCACCTGAGATCTTAGATGCCGCTTCATATCAGTTGGTGTCGGTGAACTTGTTTTTCACAATAAACAAGAAAAAGAAATAACATGTTTTATCGCCATATCTATGAATGAATTAATGTACAGTCGTCCTGGATTGCATGTGTTTTATGCCATCCTTCATTGTCGATATTGCAGTACGTTATGCATGATATGATAACGTTGTTTCCTTTCTCCGCTGATGAAGGCATTGATATGATGTAATGAAGATACCATTTTATCAGTGTACACATCTATAACATTCTAAAACAATCGCCATTGGGAGAAAGCCAATATGTTATAAAGACTACTTTGTCAATACCATATTATTGCATTTATATTTATATACTTATAACCTTGGATGTAATGGAATAATGCAATACCTATAGTGAATTACAGACCGCATGGCTCGATTTTAGTAATTTGAAATCAGCTAGTGAACACATCGCTTTGAATCTCATTTGAAATTAATTGACTTTCTGCATCCAAGTATGTCTTAAAGGTGCATCAATTGTTTTTCATAAAATGTTATTAATTAAATTAAATTTTATTTTCACCACATGTGCTGTCTACAATACAACTAAGTTCACTCAACTTGCATATTTATCCCCAATAGCTAAATATATCATAATTACTAGTTTCCAATTAAAATTGAGTAATATCATTTAGCATGTGCAGAAACCGAAACTGCACGTCCAATTTACATGCACAGTAGTTATGTGACCTATGAAACATTATCAACTCAGAGTTATGTTCTTGTCTGTTATATATAAGATTCCAAAATTACGTTTGACTCATTGACGCGCGCCACACGCTGTGCATTGCGCGGTTTTCGATCAGAAATCACTACTTTTACCTTTATATCGTCAATTTTCCAAGTATAATCAAAATGGTAGTTTTCGGTAACAGTCGGTACTTCTCGATAAAGTAACACCATTTATAACGTTTGGAATATGTGACCCCAAACAACATAATGGATGGACCTTTAATTACAATTATGGTGAGCATGCATAGAGCCACTGTTTACTGCAGAACAGACATTCACAATTATAGACAAAATCCATTATAGTGACAAAAACAAACAGCATATAGCTGATATTTTCAATATTTAACAAATATGGCAATATGAGAATGATCAATCACAAATCATTAGATGCACACAGTTATCAATAGTTGGATATGTACAGAAATACTGCTCAAGCACTTACATTCTTGCACTTGCTACAGACACTTAGTCAAGGTGTTAATTTGCCGACAGGTGATGTGTAATCAAGTATGACCAGAATATTGCACATACCTTGTATGGAAAAAAATTAAATTAACAAACTTTATTTTAATATATAAATGTAGGATTCTAAAACGACCAGCTTTTACAACTAGCTAAACGTCAACAAAGGTGAAATCACCCTCAAACACTGCATAAGCATGCTCTCACCTGTTACTGCAGCGAGACACTAATTGTTTATATCCAATTAGTCAAGGTGTTAATTAGCCGAGAGGTGATGTGCGGTCAAGCATGACTGCCAGAATGTTCTTTGTGTGGCAAATGTCAATGCAAATTTTGAGAAGGTTCAATCACATGTCATGAGGAGCACAAATTTATCAATGGTTTGATGTGTACCGAAATACTGCTGAAGCACTTACATTCCCACCTGTTGCTACAGACACTTGTTAACTAGCAGATCGGTGATATGTGGTCAAGCATGATGACCAGCATATTGCACTTACTTTGTGGCAAATAAAGCAAGAACAAACTTTACAATCATAAAGATACTCCCTCTATTTTATTGTAACAAAACATTGGTATAAAATGTTAATATATATTAATGCTGTTAGTGTATGATACTTGATGTCCCTGAAACCAGTTTCATTATAAAAGTTAAATGGACATTGTTTCATAAATTTTATTGGTTTTAATACCTTGGACAATATCATATGTGGGTGAGTCTGTGTGTGTCGGTCTGAGTGGAGATATGTATGAGGGAGTGTCAGATTGTGTGTTTGAATCTTTTGGAGAGTTTATTATGAGTGTGTATGAAGGTCGGTGAATCAGTTAACATCTTTTAGGGCGAATCAATGTGACAGTCTGTATGCGTCACTGCATCAGCTTGAGTGAGTTGGGTGAAAGGTATGCAAGAAGTATTAGCCTTTATGTATGTATATCCATATAACATTTTAATTTATGTATTTCTGTTGTTCAATAAGGTAAAAGTTGTGTCTTATAGACTCTAGTAGGCAATGTTTTTATTATATGTGTAGCGTAAAGCTGTGTATATATAGTTTATTGCAACAGCATGACATAGTAATAAATTATTATTATCATTATAATTATCATAAAATAATGTGAACACTTTTTCAACATAAGACGGTTATATTACCCAATAACTTGTCTATTCCTAATAATAGAAGGGAATCCGGATAAGATATTCTGTCCGGATTCCAGTATTCTTAGAAACATACTTTCCGGAAATATTTCCAGGAGAAGACACACGGATCTGGGATATGGAAAAGTATAATCTCCGGATTCCAGTATTCTTAGAAACATACTTTCCGGAAAAATTTCCGGGAGAATATGGGCGGATCTGGTATACGGGAGAGAATATTTTTCCGGATTCCCGGATACCAAATGGGTAAGGATATGGGAGAATCCGCCAGGTATCCGGAAATTGGATTCCACTGGTTTTGGTCCTGTGCATGTTTTCCAAATTGATGTGATCAATGTGAAATGAGAACTTTTGAATAGCCTATGAACTGAAAATTGTGACAAGTCATAAAGGACTAAATTGAAGAGGAGTTAAGAATTCTTTTATTTTACATGAGATATGTGAACTGCATATGACTGGTGATGAAATGATAAGATAAGATTATTTTCATCTTCTCCAGAACGAAAGGACCTAGAAGGTTGTCATGTTGTGTAAAGAGTCTTTAGCCAATGGAGATTCTAAATTGTAGATTTGGTGACCCAGTGGCCCCAAATAAGAGCCCCGTAGGCCATTACCTAAAATCCTGTTTTCATCCAGAACAAACTAGAAGGAATATTTTGTTCAGAATGTTTAGATGTTTGGATGACAAGGCTTAGAACCGAGATTGTTTAGCCAAGGTGATTCAAAATTGTACTATGTACCATGAGATTCATCACATTGCCTGTTCTCTTTAAGCCTTATACAGTTAGATCAGTGCTGCCAGTGTTTAGTGCAAGCAAGAGTCTATTACAAAATTTGGCGGTAAAACACAAAAAACACAGCTGGCTTGTAACCAGAGCCAAGGGGTCAGAATATTGCATAATCTCCTGTGTGTTGACCTTGCTGAGTGCTCTCTCTCAATTTCAAGACTAAGATTTGTCAGGGTTAGGGATTGTGCATTATATTGAGACAACATATTTCTGTCTTCATCATCAAACAAAATAAACTCTGATGAGCTACAGAGCCCATGGCTCTATTTTTTCTTGTTATGATAATTATTGATAAGCTACGGCGTCACTGGATAAACGAGTCGCTCATAATTTTAACCTTTACTTATATCCCAAACTTTTTTTGTCAAGTATACATGTATCATACTTGCAGCTCTAAGTTATTATGTTTAGAATAAGACATTCTTAAAAGGTAGCGCCATGGAGTGAGACCAAAAGCTTCGCTACCCTCTCCCCACCTCTCTTACACCCTAACCAGTAGCCAGGGTCAGGCTGAAGGGTTTTGTTTTACTGAGATATAGTAAAATGTTAATCATATATAATCATCACTCGCAACGCCATGTCAAAATGTGACTGTTTCACATTGAACCACATTCTCCATTGAACATATTGATAGATATTCAATCGACTGTTAATACGGCCCAAACATTCTGTCCTGTCCATGAGACTGATGATGGTTGAGGGACAGTTTCAATTGGAAGTGTTATCCTTAAAAAGTAGATAATAACAAACAGATTCAGAACTACTGTCCACCACCAAGAACAGACGTCCACTTCGGGAAGCCAAATACATACGCTGGCAACATCCGGCAATCAACGTAGATCAAAGAGAAGCTATCTACCATGTGGTAGGAAGTCACTTGTCGTTTTTCCTATTATAAAACCCGGGCCTCCAATAGAACCACCCGGGTCTTCAAAAGAACCCGGGTTTTACGTAAAAACTGAATATTCCCTGTTGTCGTATAACATATTTAATATCCCTGCATATGTTATCATGCAATGACCAATTAGACACTCGTTTGGAGAGGGAATATTGGTGTGACCGTGTGAAATTCAGCATAACAGGTCCATGATAACAAACATCACTCTTGTTCAGTTAATTCTGTTTTTACAATGTAAATTGATAGAAAACATTTCCCACCAATTGTATAATACTGAGATTAATAAGAGTGTAAATCCCGCCCATCTCTAATTAACATGGGTTTTTTTTCAAATGAATTTTTAGCAGACTGAAATGTCATGAGATATGTAGTACCAGATCATTAATTTTATTTGTCCATTAAGTACCAAGAAGATTGTAAACGTCAATTCAGGTCTGAACAAATATAACCCGGCCTCTAATAGAAGCCGAGGGTAAGGGGTGCTGAATAAAATAGAATTTATTTCCGACGAAATCCGCCACAGTCAATAAGCATCAGTCTGTAGAGGCGCCTACAGAAACAACCTAGAAACGTTATCCAGTTTAAAAACACCAGAAGTTGTCTTCCAAACTATTTATTATCTTTCTTATGTAAATGATAAGTCTGCGATATTTTATTCCTCAACAATTGTCAGTACATAATCGAACATTTCAGAAAACAAAACTGCCATTAGGCGTCTTGAGTAAAACCTCATTGACGTCATCAGCATTACTACAGCATTGTATGTTACGTCATCAGGTTGGTTTGGTTTGGTTTAAACATATTTTATTCATCATGAAAAGGATAAGGAACAAGTTCTCCAACTTAGAATACCCTCTCCTTGGTATATACATAGGTGATTTACATATTTTACAAACAGATGATAGATAGATGACAGACAGCAGTATTAGAAGAGGACATAGATTCTATGAAATAGAGTAATATTAATATGCTATACAAATCGTTTAATCTCACTTATGAACGTTTGCATTGACTTAAATACACTTGTATTTTGACTTGGTGATAGGTCTGCACTTCATTCTAATAAAAGTTTGAAGTCGACTGTAGTACCAACTAAATTACAATTGCGCTTTACAGATGCTATACATGTTGCTCTCTGTTGCTTATCCTTTGGGCATTCAAACAAATAATGATATGAATTCTCAACAGGGTTACCACACGTACAGTTTGAAGTAGTCTTAATTCCAACTCTGTATACATCAAAATTCAAACAACTTCGGAACTTCCTGAATATCGCAATTTGGAATGAAGAATATTTAGATGTCTTTTACCGCATGATTATACTATAGGGGTGCATGTACACAACGGTCAGCCAAGGATGATTTAAAAGCTGAGACACTCTTTGAATTACGAACAGTGGTTGGTAACTTATTCCAAGAACTTACTGTAGATGGGGAAAAAGATTCCGTTGAATGTTTAAGCCTTGAGACATGCAGAAATAGATATATTTTGTGAACTGCGTAGATTATATTGTGATTTAGAACCTACATTATTGGGAAGCAATTCGTTTAGGTATAGAGGAGCCATTTCATTTTGTATTTTAAACATCAAACACAATTTTCGTTTTCTCCTACGTTCTTTCAAAGTTTCCCAACCAGTTTCGTAATATAGGAATCTATGTGATGTGTATTTGGGTAAACCCGTTACTATTCGCGCAGCTTGTAATTGTATCTGTTCTAACTTTCGTATTTGTTCAAGAGTACACCCATCCCATACTTCACTTGCATATTCAAGATGTGGCCGAATGAACATGGTATAGATCTTATTAAGAGTATTCCTACACAAAACATATTTCAAAAGTCGCATTGAGTTTACCATTTTCGAAACTTTTTGTATCATGGTTTGAATATGATCCTCCCATTTACCATTATTGGCAAGGATTACTCCAAGATGTTTATGATTATTTACAAATTTAACATTAACACCATCAAAATAAAGATGTGGTATATCATTATCATGTCTCATCGAGAAAAGGATAGCTTCAGTCTTATCAGAGTTGTACTTGTCTAATGATTAACCAGGTTTTACCCCAAACATTCAGCTTACTTAAATTAGCATTCAAACTTATTTCAATAAGCCTGTTATCTGGTGTACCCGAGAGACGAGTCATCAGCAAATAAGCGTGTTAAACAGTCTAATTCATCTGCTATGTCGTTAATGTATACAATGAATCAATCAGGTTAATGACGCCATTCATTTAGGAGAGCAAGTTGCGTTCTCAGTGCTGTCAAATAATTTTGTAGACATAAACTGATGATGTAATATTATGGTTAATCGATTGTACTAACATCTACCAGTTTTTACATGACGTTAGTCTTACACTTAAAAAGTATTTACTCTGAAAATATCATTAAATATTGAAAAGGAAATTGTACGAAATGGTATTTTCATATAAAAAAAAGGTTCCTTTTCAATATTTTCTTTTTAGAGTCTTAAGTGTTAGACTAACATGATGTTAACAATTCGCACAAACGGAAGTCTGATATAATTAGCACATATTGCACTTTCCTGACGTCACAATGTGAAATAAACGTTCAAGATTGGTGTTCCTGATCCTGGGGACTACATGTATATCGATGAGACTGAAGGTTGAGATTAGTCTGGTGTTTAGCACTGTTCTGTAGTTCTGTTTCCCGGAATTGGGATTTTCCACTGGCAAATATTAAGAAGAACAACCCACCGAACATGCTGACCGTTGCTGCCATTATGTATATCTGTCTCCACTCTGTATCGGCGTCCTGCAACACAATTATAATGTCAGGGTCATAAAGGTTGTTACCGTTCACAAACATTTTAATTTTGTTTTAATAAACACTGTATATTTAAAGATACATCCATTGTGTTGCTGGAGGTCAAATATGCCAAACGTTATAAATGGTCTTATTTTATCGAGAAGTACCAAGTGTTACCGAAAACTACCATTTTGATGATACTCGACTTAGTATATTGACGATAGGAAGGTAAAAGTATCGATTTCTGATCGAAAACCGGACAATGCACCGCGTGTGGCGCGCGCCACTGAGTCAAACGTAATTTTGGAATCTGATTTAAACCAGACAAAATAACAAATTTGGGTTGATAATGTTCAATAGGTCATATAACTACTGTGCATGTAAATAGGACGTGCACTTCGGTTTCTGCACATGCATAATGATGTTACTAGATTTTAATTGGAAACTAGTAATTATGATATGTTTGGCGATTGGAGATGAATATGCAAGCTAAGTGAATTTGTTTGTATTGTAAACAGCACATTTAATGTGTTGGAACGTATTAAAGCCAAATAAAATTATGAAACACAATGGATGCACCTTTAAAGAATTTGTGTCCTTTGAAAGTATCGTAAACGACAGGATCACACCGGCAAACTCTATCTCATGGATGACACATTCTACGCTCCCAATGCAAATCATACCGCTTATCACAGATGGGTAATTTAAGTGTCATCAAAGAGACCAAAGGTGACAATTGAAATGCCCACAACCAATAGCACGTTGGCATCAAATATTCGTTATGGCTTTGGTGGACGTAACAAATGACGTTAGTGCTCTGCTATTTGAAAAAAACAAACAGATTTGACCACATTGTTACAAAACGTTTTCCTGGAGGTCCTCATTTAACGAACACCAGAGATGGTCGCAGAAAGTCTTGTCCAAAGAAATTAACATCAGCGGGTCAGTTCAGGTTTGGATATCATTCACAACGATTGAACAACTGAACTATGACATTGAAGCCTTGAACAGGACTATGATTCAACATGCACTCCAGACTCATGGCAACAATTTACTCTAGCAAGATGATAATGAAATCCTTAGAATCTAAGGTATTTTTGAAAAAGGTCATGTTAAGGTGTAAATTTACTTGTTTCCTTTAATGCCATTTTTTGAAGCACTTATATTTTAAATGATCTTGAGCGTCGTTTATGAACAAATCTTCCACATTCATATATTATGGAATAATATGTTCTCACTATAATTTACTTTGTCATTTACGGAAATTTGTGATACATCTGGTGGTGACAGCATTGGTGGTGATGACCATATTTCTTGTAATCACAAATAAAATCAAAATTTGTAAACATGTAGAAAGGTGAGACTTATTTAACGTATGTAGGTCTATCGTATCTTAATAAGTTTACTACTTAGAGACAATTTGTAATCTCCAGAATGTTTTGGTTAACACTGAATCAAATGTGTTTGTATCTCCGTTTCTCTGATATTAGTGACACCCTTTTAAACTTGTACTGTTGGTAAACAAACATTACATATGTAATTCAAATGGGACCAACATGACCTATTTTCATTATCATCTTCAAATTTAACTTCGCAATCGTTATATTCATTCAGCAAGTTAGTGATGCAACACTCAAACATTCAGAAGCCATTTACTCACATCGATGTACACAGGACCCATGAAACTTGAAACTAGGGTAACCGGAAGTGTCGCCATCGTGTTGACCAGGGCAAGTAGAAGACCCGGATGTTGAGGGGCGGCGTCAAGGATATTGGAGACACAACCGCCAGTGTAGATAGAACCTGAGGTAGCCACGCCCATACAGAGGAGGGAAAGAGTAAGGGGAGAGGGGGAGGAGGGGAGGAACGCGATCAGTAGGAGAATCACTGTGGGACTGAACACACCTAGAATGAAATAATTATGTTAATAATAAAAATAAGTTTATTCATTAACAAGCATTAAACAACATAAGTGAAGGTAACTGCATAATGCATATATATTGATTTACCTTAAAAAGTCACAGTGCATTTGCTGTGCTTTAAACGAATTTTAAAATGGTTATTTGACATTGATGATTTGAACTGAATTTGATTATAATCAGTTCTTTGTCAACGAATAATAAAACCGAACGATGCTTAAAAACGAAAGTGAGCCCTGCTTAACTGACAACAATGCCTTAAATTGATTTTAACAGGGATTCCTTTGCAATTATCCATTAAACTGAATTACTTCTTTGACAAAGATGCCATTAATCAAACTTCAACAGATATCTGAGAATGATGCCTTAAAGAGAACTTGACAATTTGTCTTTAACAACGATTCCTTAAAATGAATGGGGCAATACATCTGACAACGATTCATTACCTTAATTTGGTTATGGTTCCTTTTGCAACGAGGCCTTACTTTGAACTTGGCAATCCGTTTTGACAACGAAGCATTAACTAAAATTTAACAGTATACTTCTTTGATACCTAATAATGGACTGTGGGTTCTTATCATACTAAACTAAACATAATTTGCGTGAATTTTTATCATTGAACTGTATGAATGTGAAGATACTAACCAACTGTATTGAAAAGTTTACGATCTGTTGTTCGAGAGGTCCGTCCACTGAAGGCAAGCCTGTCTACTATGTGTCCAGTCACGAACAGAACCAAGAGCAGTCCAATGTGAACAGCCACAGATACTTCATTCTGTAAACATACAAGAACAAGATTGCTTATATTGAATTTCTGATACTGGTCTCATGTAATAGCAATTTGGTAATTTGGACGTGGATGTAACGTTACGAACTATCAGCCAATCCTACGACTTGCCTTAAACCTAAGTTTGATAATTAAAGTTTTTGTCCAACAATTGACGTAGGGGGGTAGTGTTAAGTCTCTTGGTTTAGTAATCGGAATGCATTGAACTTGTATGGATTATATTTACAACCATCAGTAAACCAGATGTGTTACCATCTTTTACCATGTAATTACAAGGAAGTCTATCTTAGAGAAACGTACATAGGTAAAATCTAGAATGAGTTTGATTTACAAAGCTTGAAAGGAAAAACGTTCTTCCGTGAACATAGAAACCTGTTTAACAACCTGTAGACATCCTGCCTTCCCGGACCTATACTCTCTCGGGAATTACAAACTTGGGACAATCTTAATGTGTAGTACTAAGTGCGCTAAAGGACTTGACATGTCGAATATCGTTAGAATGATTTTAATATTTCTTTGATATATTCAAAATACACAATAATACTTCTGACGTACTAATCAGTGTCAGTCATTTCGAATCTACCACGAAGTCTGAACACGGTAAACTTGTTATAACCCAATTTGATGAAGGACTAAGATTATATTCCGAAACGTCGTGTATGTTAATAAAGAAGTTGTTATCGAGAAAATATTGTTTTCTCATGTTTTCACTTCTAAATAGCCTAAGTAAATATTGGTCCTGTCACAAGAATGGATCGGATATAGATTGAATGTCAATGAGTGAAAGTCATTCAATGTTTCAAGTAACTTTCATTTTGACGAAATTCAGGATCTATTTTGCCCCTAATGTGAAGGTGATTAATCCGACATAGAGGTTATGTACAATTACAACGAAGATCAAACATGTTCACCTGGTGAGTGTTGAGAGCCGACAGGTTGAGCAGGTAGATGTAGTTGATCCAGTTGAAACAGGTGTAGCAGATGAGGATCCCCCACACAGGAAGTGACGTCAACACAGAACGCCATGGAAGAGTCTTTGAAAAGTATCAAATAATAACGTCTTTAACCAAAACCTGACAGCAGTAGAAGGTTTCTCGCTATAGGTCGTACTGTAAACTATTAATCACTTCACGATAAGAAACAAGGAGAAATAACTGACAACTGTGAACTGGGAAATGTGATGATATATTTACGAGGTTATAAGCGTATCCGGGTTCATAATTTTCATATGATGCTCTAGTTCTAAATATCACGATGTCATGGTGACTATTCGGTTTGTGAGCACTGCCATGTCATCACCTTTCGACAATGACATTGCGTTCTAAATGCGACAATGGCGGATTCAGCATATGTTTTTGAAGTAATTAATTGACCTCAGGATATTTCGTAGGTATAAGGTAGGTATTATAAAGCCAATTAATAGTCGTTTTCGCTCGGGACATATCAATATTTAGGCACTTATGTAGTAAGCATAATAGAACATGGATGCTCATATCGTATCCTCTTTTTATTTAGTTTAGAATTCTCATAAACATCAAAATCTGGTCCTTTTAGATGATTTAGTTAGAAATGTACGTGTATGCGCAACGTATGAAATATGCAAACCTAGTTTTAAAACAAAACACAAAATTGTACTCGCCCGTGCGTGACCTGCCCCCTTCCCCTGAGCGTGGTGGATATAGTCGAGCTCCGACCTTGAGATACCCGGATGTGAGGAGGGACTATCAGAGAGAACCAGCAGACATACAACACTCCACACCACACACAGGGCACCTGCCGGGGGAGGTAATGGAGGAGGATACGTATATACATTGTATACAGTGTATGTTGTTTACTTGGATGTTATATGTTTGCAAAGGGAATTTACATTTAGAGATTCGTTAGACATTAGCGCTGTTCTTGCTGTACGTATACCTTCAACAGTAAAATACGTATGTTCGCATATAGTTTAATTCTTTATTGATGGACTATAAACGTTTACTGCATATCTGTGCTGGAGTGGCGGCGCGTTGTTCCTGAAGTTCATAGGGCACTCGGTTACGGTAGCACAGAGAAATAAAGGAAAATGCAGCAAGGTTTGAGTTAGTGATGGAAGCTGGCGCGAGTTATAAGTTATAAGAGAAACCTACTAAAGGGTATTAACCAATTATATGTGTCTGTGTATTCTGACCTTGTATGTAGCTGGTACTGACTTGGAACCGAGAGATGGTGCTTCCGTAGTCCAATATGGTCGCAAACAGAACTCCCAATTGCCAACCTTTAACATTTAAGTGTAAAGTTTACACTAAACCAACCTCGAACACTGAACCAGGCAAAAAAATCGATTTAGAAAAATGTCGGTTTACTGGATGTGTAGGACTCGAAAGAATGTCGGATAAGAAAAATGTCGGATAAGAAAAATGTCGGATTACAGGGATATCGGTTCAACAATAGTGATTGCATTGCTAACATTTTCAAATTGTATATTTTTGTCTACACCACGAATTCGAAGTTAAATGATATATATTTTTTACAATTTGCAATGACATATAACTGATTGTCTGATGTAACGCTACAATTTATGAACAGTGTATTTATATATGTGAAATACATGCCATAGTGTGATCCTAAATTTAAAATGATAACCATTAATTAATAACCATTTTAATGAAATGATCATTGATCATCATCATCGTGCTCTGCATTCTGAAATATAGGCAAACCTGAGTATGTGAGAGCTGTCAGTCGTCCAATTTCAGTCGGGGTTGTCCATCTGCCTAACACGGTCTGTGCTGCAGGCCATACTGCACCCTGAAACATTATGACAGGTTATGGATTTCGAGAAAATTCCCATTATCAAAAGAAGCTACATCAGGGTTCCGTTCCAAAACAGCGAACGCTTATAATCGCTCATTGATTGCTCAATGTAGCGCTCAAGTAGCGCTCATTCTCTCCTGAATGCAGAACCTCATTGAGCGATAACCTCTCTTGAACACGGCCCTGATCATATTAAATGATTTGAATCCAATGGCGAATGTCTAAATTTTCATTCAGTAAATTTCGACAAACGTATACTGAAACTGTCTTCATGAAGACATTTCAAAATTGGTTAGAAGGAGGAGGGGAAGTTCTGTTGAATTACATCCTGCTTGTTGCTAATTAGGACAATCATTGTGTAACAACACACTTCTTTGTTAGAAGCATGGCCTCCCTTCTCATTGTTTTCAATTTTTGAATGAATGTGGGTTATTCTTAGTCAAAATGTAAAATCAACAAATACTACCCTCATCTAATATGTTTCAACTGTATGGATTGTGATAAATCAAATATCCATAAGGTATATGTGTAAACAAGAATATCCCTTCAAATTTCGTTTCCACAGAAAAAACTCCAATAGAATCAACCCTTTAATGAACCATTTGAGTGTAGATCTGCATGTTCTGCTGGTACTACCTCCGTATTAAGCGTCACTTGCTTGATACATGTATAATGCAACGGTGCCTCAATGACTTCTGGTTTTTAGAATTAACTTTAAAACCTGAATACGTACATATTTTCCAGATAACCTATATGGTACATTACCTTTTGGGCAGATCGTTAGTAATATCGAGAGACGTGCATTATCTGTGCATTATTTTTAAAACCATTGGCGTGCAGCAGTGCCTTTAAACAAGAAAATATAACTATAGACGAGAACATTGCTGGTTATCACATGCTAAGAAAGCGTCGAATGTTTTCTTGAGCCATATCATACATCTAGGCAATTAAGAATATAATTAAACAAACGTTTTGTAATTTTGTGAATCTATTCTACATGACTCCAGACATTCCGTAAGTGAACACAATATGTCTGTCAGACAGTTAATGAAATTACTTTCAGCCAGGAACTCGGCAGCGATGTCTACTGTAGGGAACTATTTTATATAATTACATGCTGTGAGGGTAGTCTAACACTTAGGCTACATACTCTGAAAATATCACTATTTTATTAAATATTGAAAATGAACCTCTGTTTTCATAAATTCCCATTTCTCTTAGTCGCATATTCATTATTTAGTCACATTGTGATATTCTACGAATAAATAAGTTTTTCAAAGTCCGAGGCTAGGCCTACTGTGAGGGTTATAATGCAATGTTACATCGAAGTTCAGAGCCACCCAGGGTTCGTGATTCCAGCCAATGATCCCAGGTTTCACCACAATGCCTTGGTGTTGCGAGAGATCTCCCTTCAGTAATAAATTTACTTACCGCTGAAGTCAAGTGAACTACTCTTTGCAGTCACTTTAAACCCCATAACACTTGACATATCACGTAAAAATAATCTCGTAAACACCCGATGCACCCACCTGACACAAAGCCAATAGGACGCTGATCACGTGCTGGTAAACTGTTGTGCTGTTTACGTCACGTCCCACTGTTTGAGCTACGATCAGAATACCTGTTACCGACATACAGGTAATCAACACACGTTTTCCGCCATATCTCCATGACAACAGGGCAGCGGGAAGCTGGATAATGGCGTCCAACCAATGAGAAGCGCCGAATAGTTTGAAGGCAGGATCGCCGCCATTACAACGTCTTTCCTGTGGACGTGATAAGAAACTAATGATGGAGGGTCAAAGTCATTTGAAGAAAACTGAAGTATGTGATTTGAAAACAAGAACTTTTAAGACCGACACATACAATTCGTTGAAAAGTGCCAGCTGAATATTTACCAAGGCGGCACATGTGAATGACGTCGTTTTTATCGTCATGGTAACTATTTAGTATAAAGCAGCCTTAATCCATCTGTTCTTATTTCATCAGACTTATTTTTAATATAGATGTTTGGTAAATAACCACAATACAATGTACAGTATAAACAAATAAACGAAAGTTTCAGCTTTGACATATCAACTCTCAAATAGTATATTACCTTCTCAAATATATCTTTGGAATAATTTTGAAAACAAAATTCTTGAAAGCGACTGCACTGTAAAAATGGTGTTTAGCATATAAACATAATACTAAGCGCGTATCTTGTCCTGTTTTTTTACGCGTTTAGACCCCTAAACACGTTTAGCTACCTGAATGTGTTTAGGAATGTGTTTAGCAACTAATCACGTTTAGCTACATAAACACGTTTATTAATGTGCTTAGCAACTAAACACATTCCTAAACACATTTAGGTATCTAAACGTGTTTATGGGTCTAAAAAACGTGTAAAAAAACAGGACAAGATACGCGCTCAGTATTATGTTTAGCTTTTCAACACAAAACCACACTCTCCAGCACGCCTGAAAATGAAAGCATTGCAACTATACAAAATATTTAAATCAATGAAGACCAATTTTATATCTTGTAATTCAATCTTACACACCGCCATCACCAAAAAATTCATGGCGCTTAATAAAAATTATATAAGTACATATAATATATAAGTGTATGATACAAGAAATAAATTTGGTCTGCATCACCCCTTTTATAGGGGTGATTAATAATGACTCAAAATCAGGAATTTCTCGAAAAGATTTATTAAAAATTATTGATAAAATAACCATATACACCAATCAACTCATCGATTTCACCAAATATTAAATTTATAAGACAACCATTATTCTCACAATATACATGGATAAGAAGGTATCTACATATAATATATATGCTTATATATGCTTGAACAATGTTCATTTGGCAGTTAAATTTTCAGACACAAATATTTAAAAAGTGGTTTTAGAATCAAGGCAATTTAGCAACATTCTAATCCTTATACGTAATGTTAAACATTAATGAGTGTCTGCATATGAATTAATAACTAAATAAATCCTTTAAAATAAGTTTGGGTGTTTTCAACATAATATTTTCACACCATCAGAATCATTTTTAAAAAAACAAGGTTAATGCTCAATCCCTTTGTTCTGGAGAAAACATGTTATAGTAATATATATGTTTACAAAGCTTTTGTAGTTTACTCCCTTAAAAGATCTGTATAAGTCAAAGGATTTGGAAAGGTATTTGAGATTCAGGATGGTCTTTTGTAAACTGCATTATATCTTCTTTGGCATCCTTCACCTGAAACATGAATGAAGAAACTTTTAGTTTACCATCGAAATGCAACATGACAAAAATAACACAATAGATGAACATATCCAGTCTCCTGAAAACATTTTAACAAATGTAGTAAAGTGTAACATGTTATGGAATAACTCAATTGGGTATATACAAATGGTTGTTGTGAAAAATTAACTGACATCAAATCAAGTGATCAATCAGTAAAAACTGTCATTATTTTAGTGGGACTTCAACGTTCTGTAATCACTGATCCTGTCAGTTCTGGTTTCCTACAAAAAGGGCAAAAATAAGTCACAAAAGAGTCAAAAATAAAATGGCAGATACAACATTTTTTTTTACCAAAATATATCCATACAATTGTTATGTATTTGTGATAGTCTTTAAATAAAAAGGAATTTGGTTCAATATTTACTCACCACAGCTGAGTCAATGCTAACAGTTTCTTGTATTTCTTCATCACATCATCTTTCTTGTCAAGGCAGACTGTCATCAGGAAAATTCCTTCTCCAACTGCATAACATAGATACATCTAAATATACTGGTCTGGTCCTAAATGAGCTATATGAGCATCAACCAAGTATTTAATGATGAACATATTGTCATATGCTTCTTTCAGAACTTATTTTAGCAAATACAATTGTTAAACATCTACACCCTTATTACACATCTTAATTCAAGTAATTAAACACAACCAGTTACATAAGTCAAACCTCACTACAATGGAATTCGATAGTAACATGTGGTTTATGGATATTACTTCATGTTAGATATATAAACATTATCAGAACTCTCATATATATCTTTTATATAAATAACAAATATTATTAAAATATATATGTTCTGTTGGTGCTAAGCATATAATAAACGTACGTTAAATGACTCATTACAAACTCCTTTGACAAAGGAAAACAACATAGAAAGCAATCGGACGACGTTGTGAAATCTCAAATCAACCTACCTTTCAAAGTCTTGATTGGAACCATAAGTGTGTCGTTCAGGGAACATGGAGACATATATTCACAGTAACATCAACTTTTGGCTTCATGTGCACTTCGAATGACCAGAAACGTGTGCATCAACAACGTGTAAATAGACAAGAGGATGCTGGAGAAATATGGCGGCCACAGGGATACACATCTGTTCTTAATTAACTCTCCCGCCCAAACTGACCAATGTAACCCGACCCATTGGGGAAATTTTCAAACATGTTTAGGAAAGTGTTTAGCCAATGGTGTAATGTATGACTAAACACGTTTAGAAATGTGTTTAAAAGCTCTTCATGTTTAAATAACAGATGTAATATCGTTCTTGTGCTTAGCCATTAAGCACTATCCTAAACATGTGGAGCATTAAACATGTAACGGTGGTGTTTAATTGCTAAACGCGATTTTTACAGTGTGTTTACTTGATTTTTATTCTACCAATCTCGATAGTAAGATATAATCTAGATATTGTCTTCTTTAACATAACAAACGTAAATAATATAAATAACGTAAATAAGAAAAGTTATTATTTGCAATCTCCTGAAGTTCTGACTTTATTTGTAAATATCATTGAAATCAAACTACCAAAAAATCAAATCATTAAAATGTTTTCGTTTTTTTTTATCAAATTTACTTACCTCTGGATATAACCAATTGGTTTCAACACTGCAGGAAACATTTGGGTGTAGATGACTGTCGTTGCGGACATTGCTTGACCTGTGATTGTTGACATCTGCACGTGACGTGTAGATCAGAACGAGGCTGAGAGACAACATGAAACATACAACGCAACGTCTTGACCTCCATATTGGGTGAAGCTCTGAAAATACATTTTATCATCAGTTCAAGTGGAACAAAAATAATCAGCAGAAATGAATACTTGTCGAGACATTCAGCTAACATTACTGTGATGCTTAACTTGGGGGGCCTTCAAATTCAAATGTGAACTGTCACAATGCGCTCTCTGTAAACCGATGCTCTCGACCCCCCCCCCCCCCCCCCCCCCCCCCCCCCCCCGACACTCCTGTAAATCAAACTATTTATTAGGTCTCGATTGTGGCTCTGCCAAGTGAAAAGCTTCCTCTTATCCCATCTATCTCTAATTCGAAAATTCTCTAATCCGACATCCTTCTAAACCGATATTTAGCTCGGCTCCAAGTGATGTCGGATAAGAGAGGGTAGACTTGTTCTGCTTTTCCATGCTGTATACTACCTATTTCGTGTTTTACTGTAGAATCGTTTGTTATCAAGGAACTCACGGTTTGTTTTTGATTATTCAGATTACACACTTTAAATGAGTAAAATGAAACTTTCATAACTTTACCGTGAACCTATGTAGAGCACTAGTACTGCAATTTACTGCAATGCAAATTATTTTATAGGTTAAGAATTGGAAACTTGCAGCGAGCACTGTTCGAATACAGGAATAACAATGAATGTTTTACTTTCGCTCTCGATTCTCATTGAACCGAAACGAAATCAATTAACATTCAGAAATATGAACATTGACTATTGACTTATATTTACATACAGACTGCTTACATGAGATTAATGTCAAAGAGAGACAAGATGTTCATATACGAAATATTTCAAATGATGTTAATGACGACTTTGTATTATCTTTTCCTGCTTTCACATTAAAGGCGCTGTAGCACGTGATTTTAACTGAAATAAAGTGCTCTCCCAAAAAGGCAAATAAGTGTTACCAAAGGCTAAATAATACCCCTGAATAAATTTAAAAAGTTCTAAAACGAATGAACATGGTTCAGTTAAGTCATACGAGTCCATTTGGCTTCGAGTGGCCATTTAAAGGTGTCTACATTAAAATGACCGCTCGAAGGTAGTTCAAGTGATCTGACTGATGTAGCGATACCTAAACACTCAGAGAAGAGTCTTGAATATGATACAATGATGGAATGGTCAACCATCTTGCTATCTGAACTCTCAAAATCGCATGAGACCTACAAATCTCCACCACACCTTCCACAACAACTTTATACGTCGCACCATTTTCTTCCCATACGGATACTCGTTTTCCGAGGATACGACTTATCGGGTGGTGTAATGAAATGATACACCCTCTAACGTAACGATATGTTGTATACTCTTTAATGATAAATGGCAAACTTTAGATAAATCAAATGCAAAAAACGTAAAAATATGTACAGCGCCTAAATTTTGTTTCAATTTCGCCAGTACGTGTTCGTGGTTCAGCTCTTAGATAGTCCATCTTCGTCATTCTAATGATTTACACTTTGTTTAAAACAGAACAAACATTTTGATAAAACAAAACGCCTTTTATTAATTAAGTGAACAGATAGGTGCAAGGAACTCAAGCAATTAGCAACAATACATACCCATTTCACTGGAATCCCGATGTCTAGTTTTGGAATCCATGTTGCTTGTTTTCACTGCAGGATAATGTATGGTTGGTTTCTGCCCTCACAGTAAGTAACGTCTTCCTATAAAACTTGTAAATGGTTACTGTGAAGAGACTCGGGACGCGCAAGGTATGTTCAGACACCTGGCTGCGCTTGTTAGATCTCTTGTCAAACCCTCTCACAAACACCTGCACGTGACTGTTCCATTGGCAGTGCCCGACATCTTGGTTTGTTTGCATTACGGGGCACACTCTGTATTTTTACTTATTTTGCATTTTTTTAATTCCTGTTATGCCATAATTTGTTAATACTAAAACACATAAATTGATAGAATATCATCAAATACTAATAAACAAGTTCCTGTTATCCAGTAAAGTAGTTATCCACACTCTTAGCACTGGTGAATGGCTTCTCTTCTCGTTGTTTTGTTGTTTTAACAAATGAGTGCTGTATTTACCAAATTTTCAATATTAAGTCGTAACCAATATGATCCTCAGTAGTATGTTTCAACTGGAATGTGTTTTAATCATGTATTAATAACAAATATAACCCTTTCTTGGTGGTTTGCAAACAACGTATCGTCTTCATATTATTAAATCCAAACACGCATTTCGTCGACCACGTACTTCCGGACGATAGATAGTTCGTGGAACATAAGATGATTCAAAGGATCAATATTAAAGGGAAAATTTCACGGAAAGTAAAACAGTACCATAACAAGATGAAATACATCAAGAATACATCTGTTACCTGAATGGTAACTTTCCACAACAACGTAGGTGATTGTACAATGACATTTGATTACAAGTAATCACGATTCTCAACCAGTTGAACCATATCACTGTACATGTCGTATAAGAATATAGGTTATATATAAGAATATAGATTATATATAAAAATATATGTTATATATAAGAATATAGGTTAAATATAAGGATATAGGTTATATATAAGGATATACGTTATATATAAGAATATAGGTTATATATAAGGAAATAGGTCATATATAAGAATATAGGTTATATATAAGAATATAGGGTATATATAAGGACATGGGTTATATATAAGAATATAGGTTATATATAAGATTATAGGTTATATATAGGAATATAGGTTATATATAAGAATAAAGATTGTATATGAGGATATAGGTTATATATGAGGATATAGGTTATTGTCCTTATTTGGTGTGGAGAGTACATGCTTACTCTTTCATCAGGTGGAATGAGGGTTATTATAAGGTCGGTATATTAATGCATAATATTAACAATTTAAAGTCAAGTCAAGGAGATTAAATACATGAGAATGTTATACCATGGGGATGAAAATATAAGAGTATGTTATACGATTGGGATGAACATATAAGAGTATGTTATACGATGGGGATGAAAATATAAGAGTTGGTTATACGATGAGGATTTGCAATACAAACATGAGAGGGGTAAATTCTTGATCAGTAAACACAGTTGTTAAACCCCGTATTTCCAACGATAAAGGAGTAAACATATACTGATTAAAGAAATTTTGTTTTCTTATCTATCCAACTTCTAAATGCCCCCCAGAGACTATATAGAGAATTAAACTTAAGTGTCTTCTTATATGAAATGTATCAACACGATTTGGCTGAGCGAATAATGACTCCACACTGAGAGACAGGCTAACGAGTGATGCTGTTGTGTAGAGACGAAAAGATGTCTGTGATAACGTGGTTTCATCAGTGGAAAACTTACTCCTGTCACTCATACTGTAGATGTGTGAAGCTCCTCACTCAGTGGAACAGATACTCACAGAGGGGAAGAGATGCACACTGTTAGTCATGCTCCATGACTGTGTTAAATTAAGAGACTTTAATACAGTCTGGATCTTTATTCAGCATGTCTGGAACCTAAGTATTAAAAAAAAATATTAATCAAAAGAATGGTACAGTAATAAAAAAAAATCCATAAACTAAGTTTTAATCAAGCACACTGTGTGAACACGTAAACAACGGAAAACTCTAATAACATGATATTATCACTGATGCATGGATAATTTTCGCTTTGCCTTGCTTGGCTCATAGCACGACGTGGGTTAATCCATCATTCAGACCCCCTACTTTATAGAGCCTAGTCTCCAACAGTACTACAGGGCTCAGTTAAAGGATTGAAGACATCCAAGAGGCTCTTATTTATTTTTATTTTATTTTTGGAAATTTTACAAAAACGTTCATTTCGGAGCCTAATAGTTAGTCTGGATGTTGGTTTAAAATCTGAAAAGCTTCAATGGTTTTATAAAACGTATGTGTGGTTAAGCTGAAAACACCGGAGTGAGGTTAATCTGCATGTTGCATGCTTCTCTGCATGGTGTGGATGAAAGCTGTTCGAACTTGTATGATCTTCAAAAGAAGAAAAGTTTATTTTGCATTTGTATTCATGAAGGTTTGGTGTTACATGTTCATCAAGGCACACATTCTGGTTGAAAAAACATGTACAACTTATGGGAATTTAAACCTTTATACGCTAGTTGTTCATGAGTACCGTAGGCATGTATTAATTATCTACTTTATCCTCGTCTCAATATTGCCAAATGTTTGTTTTATTTGAATCACACAGTTTGCTTATTATACTTTACCAATATATCATGATTAAATGTCAAATTTATTATTAGTCATATAGATACAACAATGCTCTCCCGACAGAAGCTACGTATACTGAAGTCATATCTTCTCACATAACCTCTGTAGGAATACGGCTGTTATCCTGTACGATTAATTTAGAATCAATTTCAGTGAGGTTGTTTCATCCAGAATGTTCAAGATGTGTTGAAAAGTCATCATTTTTGTAAAAAAATCAGTCATGCTGATACTATAGACGAAGCTCGAGGGAGTTCACGAAACGTGAGCATTAGTTGAAGCGCACCTAAAATCCTAGATTTACGCTTGTATCTACAACATTCTCCATTTATTATGTGATGGGGAATATTAAATTATGGCTTGTTTTATTGGCATTCTAGAACTCGAGAGCGCTATATTTTTTTTTTTTCAAAAAGTGTTTTTGGTTAATGTTAATTTAAAATGAAATATGACATGTATAGCGTAACTGCACATACTGTTATGGAGAGTCAAGTTGCAATCTTTTAGACCTTATTGACATTTGGAAACGTCATGTTGGTGCACATTAACTTCTGGAGTCCAAACATAATTATTGACATTTGATGTATCAACTAATGTAAGAATATCGAATTTATTGTCAGAATTATTTATAGATATTTGCATCCCCCTGTTTTGTTCTTAAAAAAAGGTTTGTTCTAATATTTTGAAAGATATATTCCGATACGTAGATGTAGGTGTTCATGTCACCTGTACATAATCATGACACACCTGCGTCGAGTTCAGCATGTCCTTGTTAGTAGTTTCATACACATCATACAAACTAACACATTCAATAAACCTAACTGAAAAGTTAAAGAATAAAGAATAATTCCTTATATGTTTAGAGGAAAAACAGTCTTGAATAAATTCAACGCACATATACTCTGTACTCGCTAGTGTCATATTACTTACACGGTCAACATTCAAATAACCCATATTCACATCAGCTATCCAAATACATGTAGATTAATAAAACAGGTGTAATGTTTGCTTAATGTTCAAGCCTGTCATATTTTTAGAATTCATTATAGTCCTGACAGCTAAATGACATGTAGTTGCATATACCATATAGTTGTAATTGTACCATAGGTAATTATGCAGATGAAAATTGCTAATAAACATATTTCCTATTGTTTATTTTCAAAAATCCATTAGATTACAGATGATTTCATCTATATTTCACAGGCGATATATTTATCAATTTAAAAAGAACTGAAATAGTGTGAACAGTTTACTTCCATTTTCAGAGTGAGATAAAGATAATATTAATGCATTTAAAAACATAATTTCCATGTTTTTGGGTAAATTTCAATTCATTTAAGAAAACATTGGCATATAAATATTATATAAGAAGAATATAAAGTTCACTATATTTCGCTCCTACCAACTTTCAACTGATGATCATATGATGTCTTCATGAAATGAAATGAAAGCTTGCATTAATTACATTTAGACAATTGGTTTTTAGTGACCCGTGGCAGGTTATTTCTTGACGTGGATCTATTAATAAACCGACCCCGACGATAACGAGTCGATAGTACACTCCTCATATACCATAAATATTGCTTACCATCGATAAGCATGGACGTCCCCGATGCAGTTGGACAGCCACGTAGCTCCCAAACTAAGCGAGGTTCCGCAGACACTCAAGGTGGATTAAACAAGGACGATACATTACTACCTGGGGTGAAGGAAAAGGACAGAATACACGGAAGGATAAAGACGTATGGAGGTTGGACCGGTCCTGTGTCGCCTATTCAGCTTGCTATTGCTGGCTTTGAGTTTACGGGTGAGAACGACCTTGTTATATGTATCGTATGTAATCTTAAATTTTTTAACTGGAGGACAGATATGAAGCCCTTGGACGTGCACAAACAATTTTCTCCTAATTGTTCATTTTTGAAGCGATGGTACTCAGTTGATGAAGCTAAAGAGAAGGTCGAGGAGAGAAAAGCTGGGTATGAATCGTCAGAAGCTAAACATCAAGTTTTTGTGGAGTTTGTCAAACGCGTTGCATCATTTGCAACGTGGCCCCATAAAGGAAAAGATCAGTCACCTCAAAATATGGCAATTGCCGGTTTCTTTTATATGGGTTCTTCTGATAGAGCTCAGTGTTTTTATTGTGGGTTGATATTAAGAGATTGGGACCTAAACCACGACCCTGTATCAGCCCACAAACAGTGGTCACCGCACTGTGCTTACATACAGCATATCAGCCAGGGTGGAAGCAACATAGATCAAGGCCTTGACGTTACAGATCACGTTGGAAGTAGTGCCAGGGTAGTATCAATGTCATCGATAACAACAGGGAATTTCTCACCGTCGACATCTACGGTAGCATCAGCTTCAACAGGTGAAGGAACAATCACAGCATCCTCTTTAACAACACGGAGGCCATCAGCATCAGTGTCATCGTTTGTGTCAATGCCATCAGCATCAGTATTTGGATCATCAACAACAAAGTCAGCAACATCGGTATCAACATCAGCAACTTCAGCATTGGCAACAACAAGAAGGGGATCGGCATCAATGATGTCTATGGGATCATTAGTATCAACGTCATCTTTGCCATTTGTATCACGACAAATACCGTCATCAAATAGACTGTTGACATCTCCATTACCATCAAGCTCAGAAAAAGCTACCACATCACCATGGAAACAAGAATCATTTGAAACTGCGTCTGGTTCTTTCTCAGCATCAAGAAGAACAGCATCAAGTGGAACAGCTTCAAGTGGAACAGCATCAAGTGGAACAGCTGCAAATGGAACAGCTTCAAGTGGAAGAACATCAAGTGGAACAGCTTCAAGTGGAACAGCATCAAGTGGAACAGCTTCAAGTGGAACAGCATCAAGTGGAACAGCTTCAAGTGGAACAGCTTCAAGTGGATCAGCTTCAAAAGGAACAGTTTCAAGTCTGTTAACGACATCATTCAAGCAAGCATCAAATTCAAGTCCATCGCTTAGGTCTAGATCTTTGCCTCAAACATTCATGTCAGAGTCTAGCACCAGTTCAACGCCGCAGAACGATGTTCCAAACAGGCAGCCTCCTATGATACAAGCTCTTTTGGACTGGGGATTTGAACTGTACGTTATACAACAAGGGATACGGAGACACCGAGAGAGAACAGGTGGGGAGGTGAAGAATGCGTCTGAACTGTTGCGTGTTTTGGAGGAGCAATAACTGAGAGACCGTGTGTTTTATGAGTGACATACATATTCAGGGTTGACGGTGTGGTGTGTGGTCAGATAGGTCACTCTCGTGTGGTATATAGAGAATCTCACCCAAGTGTCTTCTGATATCAAATATATCAACACGAGTTGATAAAAGTTACAAATATCCGAGGCTTGCCGAGGATATTTTTACTTTTATCAACGAGTGTTGATATATTTGATATCTGAAGACACGAGGGTGAGATTCTATTTATCATCCAAAATCATTTTTAATACGTTTAAGTGAAAATAGTGTACATCTCTGAGCTCATCTCTGCCATTTTACTTCCAGTGCGGTGAGGTCATAGCATTGTGACGTCATCATGTTTATGACGTCATAGAATTGTGACGTCATTACTCGATGATGTAAAAGCATTGTGATGTCATGTAGCTGACGGCGACAGGGCATTGTGCAAAATCTACTGCCAAAAAGATATCTCCTAGGAGATATCGCTTGATCTCACACAAACGATATCTCCTGTGGAGCACAGTTTTGGGTGATAAAGGTAAACTATCACACGGTCTCAGTCAAAAAATCCTAAAGTTTATTATATTTAATCAAGTCTAGAAAGTTCAATATACATTTTTTTAAAAGTGATGCTTTTTTCGATTTTTGTTTGTCTGTTTTGTAAAGGTTAGTGTTTGATACAACACTGCTACGTTTGAGCAACATGATATGTTCTCGTATTGAAGGACATCGAGGGAAAGGTAGAAAGGATATAATGAATTTATCGCATGTTGATTGCTCTCTTGGTATGAGAATTTTGATTTGTTTGAGATAATGTATACTTACTCCTATTCTTGTTTGAGAAGCTAGTTGGTGTATGTTGGACTGTCAAGTCACTTTGCTTACATAAGCACTTGCACACTGGGTTGAAGGTGACCGAAATGAGGAGAGGTGAAGATTGCGTCTGAATTGATACATGTTCTGGGGGAGCAATAACTGAGAGACTGAGTGATTGATGTGTGACATACATATTCAAGTTTGACAATGTGTTTGATTGGCATGTATCTCACTCTCATATGGTGCAAATAGTTTTGCACCCAGACTATCATATTAAATAAGATCCTAATTCAAGTCTGTTATATGTAATCAAGTTGAGGAAGTGTATGCAGTTATTCCAGAGGATCTATTTAAAATTTAAAATTAGGATGTTTTCCTCAATTTTACCGTTTTATCTTTGATACATACACTACTAGATTCGGGAGTTGAGCTCATCTGTTACCGCACTGAAGACATCGAGAGAAATCTTTGAGAGAGATATACAAGATTTAGTACAGAAAAAATTATGTATTGGCGAGAGATTTGTGTTTCATGTCCGACAGTGATTACTTATTTTCTTGTTTGAGAACCTTTTTGATGTTTAAAGGGGTTCAAAACAAAGCATTTGTTGGAGTCACATATGTCAAATGTTTTCGGAAAGTATTGACTTTCTTTGACAATCACCATTTTACTACTAATCAGTTCATTATAGTATCAATATCAAGGTGTACAGTCGTTTTCTTTTATCGAAAACCAGACAATGTATCGCGGCAAGCGCTCGTATTTTTTAAAAGTTACCTGTAGCAGATAACAATAATTATTTTTCTGAGTAGTGTTAGATAGTTAATGTAAATGGAACGTGTAAGTTCATCCTCTGCACAATGCATAAGGCCGTTTGCTCGATTTCAATGAAAACAAAATAGTTGTCATATATATCTAGTATTTTGGGGTGAATATCAAAGTCGTGTGAGACGAGCATTAAACAAGCACATATTTCGTAATTCGTTAGTTTCAAAGCCAAATGATTCAGTACTCTGTCACTTTAAACCCTTGCTGTATACCAAGGTATACTAAATAAGGAGACAGCGGTGTAATAAGGCTTGTTTGAAAGTTGCTTCTGTTTATCTAATTGAATTATGCACATCTCGAAAACAATGTTTAACACTATATTTAACAGATACTAATATGGCCAATATATTAATAACATTGTATATTGTGGTGATCCTTGACTGTGAAAAATATCGAATTTAAGTTTATATATGTTAATTATTGACGTTATTTTTTAACCTGTAAATGAGTTAATTGTTCCTTATTACATCTCATTAACATTTTGTTGGTTATTTTATTGAGTTTGTGTAAATTTTATTGTTGTATAAGTCAATTATTATAACGACTACATAGATGTAGATGGGAAATCACGTATTGAATGTATGTACCAAATTAAAATACATATATCTTAGAAAGAATAATTGATCACAAATTTCGTTGTACCTATATTCTTAATTTTTAAAAATGCATGTTGTCGTTTGATAAAGATACAGTTTCTGACCTCAACTCTTCATTCATGCACATGTGGGTGGGTACTGGGTAGGTATGAAAATAGGGGTTACGGTGGCCGAATGGATAATCTATTGGCACAGTCAGTTCTGACGGTTGGTGCCTAACTCTCAGGGTGTGGTTCGTCCCGAAAAAAGGCGAAAAGAATATTACTGTTGCAGACTATTGCGTGATCTCAAATCTATTTCTCTGTGTTAGATGTCTATAAACATGGCACAAGACATAAGTGCTCATGGCCGTGTGTACGTTAGCGACGACACTCATTGTGTTCACCAACAGCTCTGAGCATTTCTTGTAGTCTACCTTACCAAAAAATATACAAAAAGGGTTCAGTTGTTATTTACAACGTAAAAATAACTTCACGTCAAGGCAAAATTGGATACCTCCCTTTTCAAAAACTTCAATTCAATCACGATAACCGCCAAATCTAAAAACATTGGCAATTTGTCCTCTGGTCACCTCAAACCAACATATCCTGGTTAACGTTTAAACTGGACTTTTCATTTGGTTAAACAATTTATTACCCATAGGGTTGAAAATAACATGTGCACATATCACGTTTGCCTAGTAACCATTGTTTCACCGCGTCTGTGACGTCATAAAACTATTGTTCGTTACGTCACTGTAGCCTGTCCTGGCAAGAGAAGTTAGTTGTTTCCTGGCTAACTTTACGTGAATCAAATGGAGTAGAATGAGTAATAAAGACATTATTACATTCGAAAGTGTGCCATATGACGAAACTCGTGCAATTGTATGTAAAACCTTCGCTCTCGCTCGGGCAATACAAACATTCACACTCGTGTCGTAAAAGTCGTACGACACACTTCCTCGGATAATAATCTCTATGTACAAGCTATATATAACATTTAGTTATAATGTTTGACATTGATAGTGAATTTTATAGATAACTGTCGTCTGCACTGCTAGGGTCGTTTTCGAGTGATTGTGTTTTATCTTAACATCTATATATTTAAAAGTATTTTTGTAAAGGTCACTGAAACTGTATATAAATATGTGTTTTGTTCTGTTCACTTGAAAATGGTCCACCATATTCTAACCTTTGAAACATGTACCCTATTCACAAAGCGTTAATGTGATAGTTGAAGTTCACATTGACCTAAGAAAGGTTATTTTGTCTCATAAGCGTTTGAAAGTAAACGCTCAACGCTCTCTTGAACGCGATTGCTCAATGTAGCACTATATAGCAAAGGTAGCAAGCCTCGACGCATCTCTCTGTGTCGTTCAGGGGGGAATGAGCACTCAATTCGCTCAATTGAGCGATTATAATCGCTCACTGTTATGGAACACACGACAGTCCAATGCCGTCCCATTTTTGCTTTCTTCTTTGAACCCATTCACGTTCCATCATTTACACACAAAAGTAGGTATGCTTCGCGGCTAAATGTAGCGCAGCCTGGAAACAAGGTTGCTCTTTTTCACTCATCCTCGATAATCCAGCGCTTTCATTCCGATAAATCTGTAGATTTATCGGAACGAAAGCGCTGGATTATCGAGGATGTTTTTCACTCGCTTTGATTTGAATCGAGTGAAATGAAATAATCTAGTTCCCAGGATGAATATAGCTACAGATGGAGAATCCCAGTCTTGTAGATACAATTAGAGGAATATTGAGATGTATTTCATGTCGTGTGTACCCATCTCAGTGACTTGGTGTGTCGTTGAAAAGTGATAGCATCTTTCAAGGGCGTGGCTATGAACACCGTGATAACAAAATAAAACGCTCAAGTCAATATGCTCTGTGCACATGTGTTTTATTAAACAAATAAAATCACAAATCGACATCGGACAGATTCATTCAGAGACAAATGTCCACCTTTTATGTACAATGGGTCATCGGCTGTCGTGATCTCACTGATGCTGGCCCCGTGAGGGAACCATTGGACGGGTGGCGTTCACACCAGTCTGGGGGCGGACTGAGATGTCCCTACCCCCGGGGGAAGATGGCTCCGGGTCCGGTGCGGCCCCGAGACCCGGACCGAGATAGATTGAATTAAAACTAAAGCCGGACCGCCATCGGTAAATACATACCGCGGCGACCGAGCCTATTGAAGCTACCCGCCATCCGTACATGCAGGCACACGGCGGCGGACCGCGGCTGCTGGTTCCGGAGCGGCGCCTGGACATGTACATAGATCGCGGTGGGGAACGCCTACCTGATTTGCGTATTTATACATATATACAGTCGTATTATAGATAAAACTAAAATATCACAAGATTACAGCATACGCTTTGAGCATTACGGGAGCTGGTTACATGATAACACAAGAGGATTTCAGTCAATCAAGAGGAAACTCGTAGGTGTCATTCATCGGGTAGGCGTTACCCCCGAGCCTCGTTCTCGACTGCTTGTTTACTATAGCCATGGCAACGACGTATGAAGTGACTGCCCCCAGGACGTACACAGAGCGTGATCCGGGGTCAAAGGTTGAGGGGAGGGAGAGTTGAGGCGTGACGACGTGACGGTGACGGTGACGCTTAAGACTCGTCGTCCTCCTTACCCTTGAGTTTCTTTGTGAAGGCGACGTAGTCGAACTGACCCTTGGCGATGGGCGCTTCCTTCCATGTTTGTTTGATCTGAGGACAGACATATCATTAGAATGTTGAGCTTAGTCAATAAATGAATATGTAAGCGTCAAAGTCAGGATACCCATTGCTCATTGGTACTTTATTTACCCTCGATTTCTGGACTTCAACATCCCATGGATCATCAAATTAATGTATGGAGTCAGTTGGCTTCCTTTCATGTTATGATCTAAGGAAACTGCCTCTGGACTTAATAATCATGCGCTCTAGAAAGACAAAGCTATCTGAATGACAATCATTCAAAAGACTGATCCAACGAAGTTTCATTGGCGTTACGTTTGACGTTGGTTGGTAGGTAGTTTCAAAAGATGATACGTCGCTATATATATGAACATTTGATATAGTTTAACTAAATGTGAACTTAAGCTACTACATAAGCTAATACACATAAGTAACTGAGCTGGGAAATGATGGGAGTTAGACTAACTAATCTGACTTTTCAAATTTAATTACTTGGACTTCATGTATTTAGTGTACGTCAAATAACAGTAAGGGGCAAGTAATCAGTAAAAAAAACAGCATACTCACTTCGCTATCAGTAAAGTTATCACCAGTATTTGCCAACAGGTCCTTGATGCTGAAAATAGTAACGTGAAATTAAAATTGACAGATGGGTACAGATATGGTAAGTGAATGAAACTTAAGGTGTGTCTAATGACTATTCGACTTGTTTCTGGATATTGATTTCGTCTCCCTGAACAAACCCAACTGAATCACGCCACCTGCATGTAGTGTCTGGCTCTTGGGGTCAGGTCGGGTTCTCGGTGGCTTTGTGGATAAGTAGTTTGGACAACCAGGGTCGGCGACACTCGTCCCCAAAATAAGTACAAGGAGAGTGCCATTGTGAAACATCCTGTCCAAGGGTTAAACGTATCGTTCCGCTCCACTTTCATACACGAGGTGAAGGGGAGCATATAAACTAAGTTTTACCCTGTTGTTGATGTATATGTCCAACAGCTTACTGGCATGCATTTCTAAATTATGCTAGTTCCAAAATAAGGTGTATCTTAAGCTTAACTTAACAAATCTCTCAGATTTTAGAAAATACAATAATGATTCCGATTTTTTAAAATTTTAATTTGTTACTGTGTGTGATGCTAACGTGGTACTAATCTGTTGGCCTCACTGTCAGAATAACTGTCAGAGCGGTAGTCGCTTCTCGGGTATTCTACATTACATATATCCATAATGATACTAGAGGTGGACCCCCAGCAGTGATCGGTGAAAACGTGTTTCTCAGTTTTACCGCTTAGTATATTTTACAAGTTGTATAGTTCCCACTCCCAACACTAAACGTTACAGATGACATGCGTATGACGTATGTTCGTTTGACGGAATCAACTACTACGTATTTATACTATAATAGTACTGTAATCGTATTTCATTCATTGTGTCGTGTAATGTTTCTCTTGCCTGTCTGTGCACTTGAAACAAATCTCAACCAAAACATGAATAAACAACTACAGCTCCATTTACAGCTGATGTATAGTGAGTATACGTACTATGGTTCTGGAAGGAAGCCCTTGTCTTCATCGTCGAACATTGCGAAAGCGTTCTTAATCGTCTCCTCGCCGTCGGTTCCTGGAGAGATGGTAACAATGGCATGAATAACTGTCGTATATACTGACCGTACTGCCCTGATTGAAGAGCATCCACAACTTTACATATTTAGCAGTTCTCGGAGTACTATCATTCAAAGCCCTGACAAAAGTATTTAAACAAAACGTTTGTATTTTATTTGAACACAAAACTGTAAACATATTGTTAACGACTGTATGAGAGTTCCGGGGTTCTCCATTGACTAGGGGCTAGAGCGGAAGCTCTGTTGGTACTGGTATGTAGTGGGCGTAACTGACGATTATCTTAGCAGTAAGACAGCTTTGAAACTCAGTACAGGACCTGTATATCCGAAGTTTACTTGGCACTGGCTAGTCGTAAGCCATGTTGACATAACAGCTACGAATGGAACAGTGTTAGTGTGCCTTTATTTATGAGAAGTAAGTAGAAGGAATACTGACCTCCCAACTTCTCTCCGAAGAGGTTGAGGAAGCTAGTGAAGTTGAGGGGTCCGGGGGATTCCTTCAGCATCTCATCCAACTCGCTGTCTGAGGGGACACGACCTGAAACAATGGACGGTGGGGTCAGTGATTCCTTCACAACATTCTCACTGATTTTAACATGTATGCGCTTCAGAACCTCTTTTGTTGATGTGTGTTTATTGTTCTGTGTTGTTATATAATAACAATAATAATAATAATAATAATGGGCATTTATAAAGCGCTATATCCAAACACAAGGTGCATGCTCAAAGCGCATATGATGATTTATGAAGTGATAGAAAAACCTCTATTTTAGATAGTGATCAAATCTTACATTGTTATAATTGGGATGACACTATCTGCAATAGTACGAATTCTTTCTTCAGGACGAGTCCCTTGCGGGATTCGAACCCACCCCCTCAGAGTCAGGCACCTATCGCCAGCACTGACTGTACACACAGCGTACCCATTTGGCCTGCGTGACCTTGAAAATCTTTATTAGGTGTCTTAATCAGGTTTAATCATGATACACATGTTCATATGTTGCACGCGTGACTCGATTATAGGATGATGATAACATGATATTTATTCTCTTAAGTGATTCATTAATATTTTGCCAATGATATATCTTTTCGTTTCTCTCTTATTTGCAACGGTTTATTTATTTTTTTTAAATTTTGTTATGTGATTAGTATATTAAGCGATTTGTTCTCAGTTTTTTTCTATGAGTAAACAGCCAATTTTGAAGTATTTCTTAATATATATTAAGCTTATGGTAAATTAATTGTGTAATTGTATTTGATTAGGATTATGTCAGTATTGACTTAAATATAAAATTACAGCACACGGCGTACAGTTGCACGGCGGATGATATGGAACGAATAATTGAACGTACTTCATTATGTGAACTTTATCGAGGAATTTCGAGGGTATATATTTATTGTTTGAGGAGGATTGATTGCAATTGGTAACATTTCTTTTTCATTTTGTGAGATATGTTTATTTTCATTAGAAAACATTGTGTAATCCCTCTTATCATACAACTAAGTGTCAATATCATGCAATTCGGATTTTCTTGGAGGTCAAGTGTATAATAATTATTCTCAAACTATCGACGATTAGACAGAGCAATTCCTCAAATAGAAGAAGGGGTCAAATATTATTTTTAACGTTGGATAAAAATTGATAATTGACTACCATCACAAAACATTAACTGAGTATCGCAGATTATTCATATGTACTGACATCGAAATGGTTCATTTATTAGAGAGTTGACAGAGGAAGGTTTGAACGGAGTTTTCTAACACTTTGGAACCAACGTCAATTTCAAAGAGCTGGCAAACTTGTTCAACACCGTTTGGTGTGACAATCGAGTATTTAACAGACGTACGCAGCTCTGCTGTAACTTACACCAAGGGGTCAGTTTAGTTTATGCTTTGTTAAAATGCACAAAAGACTTCACTAATTAACTGACCAACGCAAATAGATACACCAGCAGCTGACGACTCGACAAGCCTCTAGTATTGTTTTTACTTTTATCCACTTGTTTGATTATTTGATAACAAAAGATAATACTTCCTTGGAAATCTTAGGGAATGTTTGGCCTTCTAGTTTTTCGTTAAATATGTTATCATATCATCACAATTTGAAATTTAAAAGTAAAAATATAGGATAATTTATATTAAACCTAACTATATACTTTATTAAATTAGCTTGAGATAATATTAACTTCAATTTTCTGGAGGTAAAATCTATTAAATATCAGGATCAACTGCTGTAGTTGATCATGGTAACCACATATTGATCTTTGTACAATGAAAAACTCGAGTTGGGGATACCCATGTGTATACTTTAATATGTATATTCGTTTACATAATCAATACACAAACACAGGTTTTAAAACCACATGATATAAATCCCTGTCATATTCAACAACCTCTGATCACTTAAGTATTTGTACTGTAACACCTAACACATTACATTCATTCCATAACTCACAAAATACAAAAACTTTATACAAATAAATTAAAATTATAAATCTGCTGATACCCACATATTTGAAAATAAGTTTTTTAAGTGTTCATATATGTAGCGCACATCTTCTTGAGAATATTTTTTAAAATGGGACCCACTTAGATTTTTTTTTTAACTTGTATTGGGATGGGCATTAATAAACTACCCGGCAAAATAAATGATAAATGCTTAATCTACGAGTTATAATGATACGATTTCTTTGAAGAAACATACTACACTCGCTGGCAAAAGAAAGTATAGGTACAACAAAAAAAACCTTTGAAATAGCAATTTCAGTATCCCATGTATGCTTGAACAGATATAACATATTGAGTATCATACTCTCATGAATGAAATTCTGTATATCTCTATACGAGGTAAATACACATCACAAACATTAAAACGATTTTATTCGGCAGAAATAGTTTGTGTATGACTCTGTTGAAGCTACGGTTTACTTTCTTTTGCCCGCGAGTGTAATTAAACCATGTTTCTAGAAGCCAACTAAAGTAAATATTGATTTTGGAAACTTTATGTATTTACAAAACGCGCCTTCATAAAGTGTCGTTTTTGGAATCCCCTTATAGTTAGGCGAAAAAGTTATGAAGAACATTTTGCTTCTTTTAAGTTTCCTACAATAATGATACTTCACGTTCCAGAAATTTAACTACTTAGTTTTCATATTTATCAATCTTTAATTCCAAGAATTATGTCCCAAATAATTTTAAAATGGCGATTCCAGCATCACATTTCGACAGAGATGTACATTGAATGTATCACACCCTGAAAAATTAAATTGTGTATACCTATTAACAAAACATATGATTATCAAAGGTATTGACATCAACTGAACTGAAAGCAGAATTTTGGTTTTGACTTAGTAGACTTTTGACTTTAGCTTAGAAACAATGCATTACCGGAAATGTATTGAATATCATTTCCACAAATATATATCGTAGTACAGCCGATTTAATGGTTAAACATTTAAATCAGACTATCTGAATAAATATTTATTCAGCTATTGAATTAGTATTTTTAGATTTCCCCCATTTCAATTGACATCTAATTTGACACTAGAGATCGACATAGCAATGAGGATATGTAATATGTAGGTATATAAGTTATATAAGTATATAGGTTCATGATACAATACGGTACAGTCTGATTAAAATCGACCTTGTTCAGAGGAATAAAATTTGCCGTCTGGTAACAGCCCGTAGACTCCCATGTTCTGACGCAATTCAGTAAACCAATCACAAGAGGTCCAACAAAAGCGTTCGGTGCGAGAAGCTAGGGGCAGATAACTCCAAACAGCTATCCTTTTGTCTGTTCCCAATGCTTTCAAAACAGCGACCGTTTAAAAACGATGATATGATTTGTCAGCTATTTGATTGGGCTTTGGCTGCGCTAAACTGGCTCGGAACACACGCCTACACGATCTCAGACCTTGAATACGGTATTTCGGTAAACTGCAAATCGACATGTGTTGTCCTTTCAATTGAGATATATGAGAATGTATTTTTCAGTCGGTATGGTATAAGTTACCTTATTGCCACCTATATTTGTGTAGGTGATCGATAAATCATTCATTTTATTGAGATTTCTTACAAAACATGTATGTTAAAATAATCTCCGAAGGGTTAAACTGTCATCTGGTTAAAATATTTGAAAGAACAATAAAATCAGATACAAACGTAGTACAATCATAAGATGATTGGACAGTGACATGCATTCATAGAAACCAAATCATATGTCAATCTATTCTGACCAACCAATGAGTAAACGACTAAAATCATTGATGTGTCGCGTATCTATCAACAACTTCCCAATGCAAGGCATAACTCTTGCCAGTCTCCATTACTGGCTGATTTAGGCCTTGCAGTATTTCCTTCAAGAATCTGTGTTTAGAAATCCAGGCCCGCTATGCATTTCTGGTGCAGCGATTCACTATCTTGACACAACAAAGCGAGGGAAATACCACAAGGCTTAAATCAGCCAGTAATGCAGACTGGCAAGAGTTATGCCTTGCGTTTAGAAGTTGATCTATCAACAGATTGTATACAATTTATAGATGTTCACCTTCCCATTAAGTTAAGTTCCTACAGTTAGATTTACACGCGGGCACGTGGTGATGAGCTCAGTTCAGTAAACTACTATACGTAAAGTTCAGCAACAATTGGCGGCGTAAGACTCGCTAGATGGGTGACCCGCTTCATAGCTAGATAATAAGATAATAAGTGTGAAGGGGTACCCTGTCTCACATTGTGGGGTGAGCTGATGGAATTGATGTGTGACCTTGGACTAAATTACTGTTGTGCTTTTTTAAAAAGAAATGTCAAATTATTCATAACAAAAGAATACTGTATACGTCACATACACCCTGAAATATATGGTATGGCGACACACGACACGCACACAACGACTTACCCAAGTTAGCATAGATTTCTTTAAGATCTGATTTATCGATGATACCGTCTCTGTTTACGTCGATCAGCGTGAAAGCCTACAAGCAAATGACACATCAATAAACAAGTAAAACAATGACTAGACTTGTACATGTATAAATATATGGCGGACCTACCTTTTCATCACCAAGATCACCAATACCTTGAAATAGCTGGAGTCCAGCGTCCAACATGAACGTTAGTTAACTTACTGTTCATGTGGTTCTGAGCAACGATTTTGTGAGCGAAGAATTTAGAAGAATTTAGCTAATACGGACTTAACAAACTAGCGAATATATGGAATAAAACCGACATGACCAACTGTTTCGAAAATCTCTAATTATGCATTAGTTATTTGATATTTTGATATTTGAATAGCGAACGTCTGATTGTTTTATATCAATTGAGTTCGTTGTAACATGATCTACTGCACATACCATGTCATCTCCTGAAGCATATAATCCTATACTATCTATAAGACGTTGGAGTAGTGGTATCTTAGTTCAGTTAGTCAGGCCACGGACATAAACTACTACTGATGCTTCTTCTACTACTACTACTACTACTACTACTACTACTACTACTACTACTACTACTACTACTACTACTACTACTACTACTACTACTACTACTACTGCTGCTGCTGCTGCTGCTGCTGCTTCTACTACTACTACTACTGCTGCTGCTGCTACAACTGCTTCAACTACTACTACTACTACTACTGCTGCTGCTGCGACTACAACAACGAATTGTATTACAACTATGTAGCTGATACTACTGTTGCCATTATTACTACTGATGCTATTACTGTTGCTGCTACTACTACTGTTGCTGCGACTACAACTACTAATTTTACTACAACTATAGCTGATACTACTGCTGCCATTACTACTACTACTGCTGCTGCTATAGCTGTTGCTGCTACTACTACTGTTACAACTACTGCTACTACATAAGATGCCACATTGGATAAACCCACATTGGTATATAATACACGTGCATAAAGACTTGTTACTTCAAATAAAAGTAAACGTTTTATCCATAACAGAAATGTTCCCAAAACATGTTACATATATATATTATAACTGCTTATAATCAAATAAATATTGTTTCAAATTTATTTATTTAGGTGTTTTGCGATTTCAGAATAAAATGAGTAAGAAATAACCATTACATAACACACATTTCTAACGGTTTACTGTATGCTTCAATCCTTCCTTGGTAAACAGATGGGAAAGAAAACGTAACGGTCAAAGTTATTTGTGGAAACTAAGAAACTAACTAAATCTCACTGAATGTTACAGTTTAAAATCTATTGAAGATTATATGAAAATACGTTTTTCAACAAATCAGTTATTTAATCTCATTGCATCAAAGGCAAATATCAGATCCTATTCATTTTCTTCCCACCTCCAATGAGTTCCTATATTTGTCATATAACCTTACATGCAGTATGGATACTTAAACTTTTCATTATTGATAAACGAGTTCTTATTCATAAAAGAAACCCATAAAGAACCCATAATACCTTTCCATAGAATAAAACAAAATTTGAACTGATCTTAACGATTAGTTGTGCATTATTTAGTTGCGTTCTTACAAAACCAAAATGTATATATCATTGAGAATCAAATGAGCAGTAAGCATGTAATAATATAAGAACATCATGCATCTAAGATCTAACGTGGAAATCCTTTGTATTATGATGCCAGTTAGGCTCCGTGAACACATAGGATAGATCCAGTGGTAATCCGAGAGAAATGTGCAAGACACTTTGGTAGTATCCGATAGTAAAGAATCGCAGAACTCAAGAAATAGATTCCACTTTCACACTCACTTCTTTGAACTCTTGCATCTGATTGGGCTTGAAAAATTTCGCCATTTTGGATGGTTAACCTGAAAAAGGATAGAAATTACGTTAGTTTCCCCATTTTCCAATCCTCAGAAAGGTTCGATAATCCAGAAATCGAACTTGAATAACAAAAAATCACTCGTAAAATCATTACTGAAGATTCACAACTATTCAAAGTTAATTGTATACAATAAGCAAAATATCTTAAAATATACATTGTAATTATTAATGTTGGTTTTCGTAGACCTATAAGTATTATTTATCATATATAAAAACAGGTTGTCTTATACTACATTTCACAAAGTTTAAGTTCTCTAAATCAAAAAGTAGAAAGAAATTTGAGAAAAGGATTTACAGTGAAAAGCACAAATGAAGAGTCACAAGATTCAACATATGAAAACGTTATTTTTTAAGAAAATGTTTAAATGAATAAGGACTGAGAGAATCGCCCTGTCACACCACTACCTAGCTTTCCCCCGATAAAGTAGCTGTTGACTGCGCGAGGACCCGGGACGAAGTGAGCCAAGCCAGCAAGCTAATCTGTCGCACCTACACGGGGATTTGTCAATGTTTGCGCATGCGCATTAACCACATAAAAGGTACTTATGTGTCCTTTACACGTCATACACGTGCATATTTAGACATAAGACTGGTGACCGATTAACTGGGCACAATATATACATACTGATTGAAGCGGCTGGAAAAGAGCTGAAAGTCACCTTAAGTCGAGTTTTCCACAACACAGTAGTGTCTGATATAGATTCAGAAACTTCTCATAGCCTAATAGTTAAATGAACAAGGTTATTTAGAATTTCGTTATTAACAATTGAACAGAATGACGCCAATGTGATTACTATATATCTTATTTATTATAATTAGATTCAACCTAGAATTTAAAAAGTGCATTTCAGTTATACCCTCGTCATATTCGTCTGTAAAATATATGGAATGATATATATGAAATTAGACTCAGGAACGAATATTAATAAAAGCTTGTTCAAAAGTATATTGGGAAGAAAAGAGGAGGTTTTATAGTGGGGAGGAATAAATATTGTATTTATGCCTTTTGCACCTTACCTTTTCTCGTGTACAAACCGTACACTGTATACGTGTAGTTACAAACAGCAATTGACACTTAAACAATAATCTCTTTACACTTTATGGAACTCAATTATTCATAGGTGCTTTAAACTACTATACGTCTACTATAACATGTACAACAGTTGCCAGACTGAGTTAGTCAGACTAATCCGTGTTGAGAGTGACTTTATCGAACCTTCATATAAGTTATTAATGATTAACTTTAAGCTCGGCGTTCCGTTTCCGATTGTGATTTAATTTTATGATTTAGTATTCAACATGCTTATGTAATTATTCGGATCTCGTACTAATTCTATTCTTTATTATCTTATTTATCTATTCAAAAGATGTTAAACTACTAAGTATAGAACATTACATTATTTCCACTTTTCTATGCGCTAAACGTTGTAAATTAAAATAAATTTTCTTCTTGTCTTTAAAGGACATTTAGAAGTGGCATACATAAGAACAGGAAGATTTTCTGGATACATTCCACCTGATGAAGGAGTGAGCAACGCCGTCTATTTTCACATTAAAGAAGTTGTTATCCAGAACATCTTCCTGTTCACATTTTCTTCTTTATGTTTTAACTTCCAATAACTAAGGGAGTTCAATTATTTTCAGTATTTTCTTTCGAATACCAGATAGATATCAAAAGCCGAAATATATATATATATACCTTAGCTTTATAACACTATATACATTACTATCTCACTACCGTTCTATTCTACATGTATTACATTATTATCACTGGTATAACGTTCCAATACTGAGCTATTGCTCTATTCAGGACATTGATCTCTATGCTACAATGCCATTTAACACATAAGCACCGAACAGCTATATTTCTCGCATTTATCCCATAGCTCGCAGGGTAACGTAATCTCGCTCACAGACAGCACCAGTTTGTGCTATATATGGAGCTCATTACAGCGCAACGACCACGCATGTCAGGTCCGTCCCAAGTTTAACCCGGGTATGTAACAGGGCAATGTGCCTTTAAATTTGAAGTAATGCAATGACAGAGGTGTGTCATTATCTATTCAAATTCAGACGATGTGGTAGCACAAAGCAATTAACAAATCTAAGGTTTGTGCCTCTCTCCCCCTGTACTATGGCCGGTATTCGTATCCCGGCCCCCCTTCCAAGTATGGGCACCCCCACAACGGCGGAGAGGGGATGGATAGGGTTTCACCTGCCCGGCCAAGCTCGACTCTGATGCAGCGGTACATACCTTACACGATACAGTGCCAGGGCAATAGACTCTACCTTATCTACAAACTGCATGAATAATTGCGTGAAACTCTTATCGTAAGAATAAACAAACTTGCTAGATTTGCTTCACGTTTTGTTAACGATCTTACCGCTACAAAATTTGTGCCACTTTTTGTTAAAAGGAGTTATCATAAAATGATATAAATATTTTGCAAAGTTAACAAAAAGATCGTTTCACTGAAACAATCGACATATTCTTTAAAGTAGGAATAACATTTGCTAACATGATAACAAAACGGCCTTACGATAATACATTTATGATATTTTATTCTAAAATACATGCATTTATGATAAGAATTTTTTGCAAGGTAAGCATAATTTTTGTCAGTTGAAATTTCAAAGATTCTTTAACTTGTAATTAAACTGTCCCTAGATCATAAAGTTTATGTTATGTTCATAACTATAGATGTTGTCAAATTATATTGATAGTTTGCAAAGCACCAAATTTTATTTAGTATGATACGGGAATAAAACATTCTTAGTTATCATAGATTCAGAAATGAAATTCAAGGAAACAGAGGGTGTTACAGAGAAAGAAGATAATACATGGTATAGTTAATATTCATGAGGTTGCATATGCATAGGATTTAATATTCATAAGGTGTTAAGGCAACGTTCCTCATTGTCTATATCTAAGGCCCTAAGCAGTAACAATAAGTTATCCCTTATTTGGAAACGCCTAGGTAAGCTGAGAATATGACACATTAGTAGCAAGCAGGAGTGATAACACTTTTCCCGGTGTTCTTCCACATATAAGCGATCCTATTCTATTGGTACTTAAGGCTAATGTGACAGGGCTGAGAGAGCGCCCCTGCAGTACACCAATAACCACATGACTCTCGTTACAAATCGCTACAATCCATATATGGTATTGGTTTAAAGATAACCGAATCTCCTCGCCTCACATAATAACCTACCTGGTACTAGTGAAGATAGTATATTGTGTAAAAAAAAATATTACGATGTTAATGTTTAGTGAAATTTAAATAAAAAAATAATTTAAATCAAATCCCAAAAGCCTTTGAACCATTGAAATTCGAACATTCTGGTTCTACGCTCTAAAAATGCTATATTATTTTCTCAGTCCCTAATTCTGAGCAAAGTCTAAATCTATATATTACACTATTATATTATTACTATTATAATGTATCTTTAAACGTAGATTTGTTCATTGAAAAGTATAAATTTAAGTATGCACTTATATTAATCCAATAATCAAGGTAAACTGATAACACAATGGAGACATAAAATGTTAATGAAGTAAATTGTGAAAAAATTACATTCGCAAAAAATAGTAAAAGTTCTTAAATTAAGATTTGCAAATGATAACAAATCGGTCCGAGTGTATGGAAAGGGAAGGAAAAGGGTATAACCTTTTGGAAACTTGAAAGAGAAGGTTAAACCATTTGAAGGTCATAGCGGTCAAACTATGAGAACTTCAAAAAGCGCGGGTTTTGAAATAAATTCAAAAGGAAAGTTGAGGTTGATGGAAGTCGGAGGTGTATTGGTTGATGAAAGTGTTAAATCAATCACAGGAAAGTATGCTGGAAAGTATGGAGGCGGTGTAGAGAAAAAAATGCTGAATGTGCAAAAAATATTAACAAGGATGAAAAAATAAAAACTTGAATTAAAATCAAGTTTGGATTTGAGGTTTGGAGTTTGATGGAAGGTATTGGTTGAGGTTGGAGGTACCACACAGGGTTCTGGGTTACAAACTTATTACCTGCCGCTTTCCTGTATCTAAAGTCAAAGGAGGAAAACGTGTCCTAAAGCCGTGCAAGTGGCTAGAGTATCCGCAGCGAGAGAGACTGAGAGGGACCCGTGACTCGGCTCTTATATACGGGACACAGCATACCGTCACAGCAAAAAATGGTAGCCTAGTTAATATGCAGTGACATCACTCCATCCCCAGAAACCAATGACCATCTTGGAACCAACTTGCCCCTTGAAGTCCAGCGACCGTCATGCCGAGGCCATCGGTCACTGCATGCCAGAGGTGGCTCGTTTAATTAGCTTTAATGACGTTGATGGAGTGTTTGTCTCATGTGCTGCTACTAACAGAGGCGGCTTGAAGATGGCTGCCTGGAAGACATGGTGTCAGGTTACCAACATAAGGTACAGTGTGAGATAGGACGGATCAAGTGGCCCCTGACTGCGCTGGGTGACGAAACGGCTGCTAATTACTAGATAATGTATCTAACAGATACTGGGACAACGCTCTGTGGACTGGGGGGTTCCAATAGCTTCTTCAGAAGTTGTTCTTGTACTGGAGATGCCTGCTTTACAAGGAACATTGCCAGAGACGATAATTTGTCAGGCAATATTAGAGGGATTATCTTATTTTATGCTGCGGATGTTGTGTTTAGACTGTCTGGGTAATCTGTTGATATTTTATGTTGGAAGGTAGAAATACATGTAAATATCCTCATCAGTTTCAGTTATGATGGCTTTCAATGTGTTTTACTGATTAATGTGCAATGTCAGGGATACACATTGCATTTACAGTGATTAAACTATTTAGGGTGAAAATGGTGTTAGATCGTTTAAAATCTTACCTATCCGAATTCCATACATATACTTTCCTGTAGTTTCATATGTATATTATTGCTGCGTTAGAAAAATATGTTATGTATCTCCAGGTGCATTGAAATTGTCAACTTTTAATGTCTCAAAATGAAAAGTGATACATAAAAATCCCGTCACCTTTTCAAGTTTTACTGTATACAAAAATGTATTTACACTTATTGGAAGCATCGAATTGCCAATAGCTGTAGGACACCAAATGTAGTTTTCTCCTTTGTTTTCTGTTAAAATAAACTTTAAATTATAAGAAGTTTATATGAGTACCCTGTCTCACAAAAAAGTCACAATCGTTTATTTATTATCATAACTTTCATCCTAAGACGAAAAGTCGACGTTTACTTGGAAAGCCAGTCTAGATTTTGTGGAGTTTTACCCATTTGAATACATACCATTTAGATTTAGTGCACACGTGTAACAAGGTCACAGCTGTCGGCACAGACAGTGATGGCGGTTTGTACCTTACTCTGATAGTGTGGATTCGAATCCGGTGGGTTAAATTTACCCATCAGTTTCCCAGAGACTATAAGCGTCAGTCCAGAAGATTATTTTTTCGCCGTGACCACAATCCCACACTATAAGAAAAGGGGCGCAACACCTGTTAGTGTGACATACCAATCATGTTTCAATCATGTTTCAATCATGTCTCAATCTGGATTCAATCATGTTTCAATCATGTCTCAATCTGGATTCAATCTGGATTCAATCATGTTTCATTCATGTTTCAATCATGTTTCAATCATGTTTCAATCATGTTTCAATCATGGTCAATATAATGTTTCAATCATGGTCAATATAATGTTACAATCATGGTCAATATAATGTTTCAATCATGTTCAATATAATGTTTTAATCATGTATCAATCAGTTCATTTTTAATATACATGCACCAATGGATGACCTCCAGATGTACCGGTTAATTTTATCCCATTAAACTGAAATTGGTCAAGAGATATCAGAAAGTGGCTTAGTGAGCATAAATTCTATGAATGTATTTTTTTTTCGTTTATAATTGAACAAAACTCAAACTCTATGTAAATTGTTAAATTTTTTATGATTATGGTAAAACATGTATACTGCAAAGTAACAAACACTGTACCATTAGTCTGACCAACAAAGTCCTCTTATTCCGTGGGTTCATTTCTCTTTGTTTTCAGTTTTCAGTGAATGTGCATGCACTGTTCTTTATCAAATTGTTAAATATCAAAGGATAAAAATTTACCCGCAGAAGTATTTTTCAGCTGGATTGTGTTATAACCATGGATTGATATCATATATGTGTAAACAGGATTGTCCTCTCGCATCTCGTTTTCAGAAAAAAAACACCCATATAGAACCTTCCCTTTAATAATTGATCCCTCATTTTCAGTTCTGATATTTTGATAAATTTGACACCCTTATAGTGGCTATATCTAGGTGTGATGTTAAGCAAATTTTAAAAAGCCACATTATTCATTACAAATTAGTCCCTAGTTCCAATCGAATTTCGCAGTCTTCTCCACAATCTACATATATAAGCACAGTGACATCCTAGGAGTCCTCCATTTCAAACACCTGCATTCAATGTGTATCATTTAAAGAAACGGAAACAGATTTTCAAATATGGTTCCTTACCAGAATGTGTTAACGACGAATTTGGTGGACATTATAATTACTTCCCTGCCCTAATGTACTTTATTTCAATTCATTAAATTAGCACCATAGACGTCAATCGGGATTGGTGATGTAAACACAGAAGGACCAATGCTATGTTGTCTCTGAAAAGAACTAACTGTAAACTAAGAACTTAGAACCTGGGGGAATACATGTGGGGATGGCGACGTTATAAGAACATCTCCAAATTATCATAACAAGTGATTGTACAACACTCAAGAGCGTTTAGTTTATTGTTGTTTATGTAATTGTTTTATTGTTATCACGTATGTTTTTTTCTTAAAAGCTATTAACCTGTTTTTAGCTGAGACGTAACTATTGAAAACCGTTCAGATTTAAATGTTCATCTTCCAACATAGACATTTTGAATAGATTTTCACTTAGATTAAAATTTAGTCCATGAAATTAAGAAATAACCCTACCTTCATTCATGTTATTGTATTTTTATCTGTCAGTTCCATGTGTATTCACTTTGTCTAGACTTGCCGAATAAGAATGTAGACTTATTAAAGGCTCTTACTTTACATGCAGTAACTAATTTGGACTGAAAAAACACATTTTCCTTAAATGAAAAATGATTTATATATTATTTCAATGTATTTGGAGATTGTATTGTATTGATTTTTGGACATTCTTTCAATCACACCCAATGCATCATTTGATATAGTTAAATTGCATTAATATCTTGTTTTATCATGTGGTATTTGCTAAGATATTTATTATTATTTCAAAATAACATGCCTATTTTAAATGGATGGATAGTATTAGTATAGTATAATAATAGAACGCCTTTGTTACATCAGTCGTTCAGTCATTGACGTTGATCGCTAATGGTCCAGTATCCTCTCTTCGTTCAAACTGATCACGTTTAAATTAAAAAAATGCTGAGGGATTTTTTTGTTTAAACAAAGTACTTCATTTTCATCAAGCATTATTGATACATATGTTAGCATAAGAGATGTGGTTGATATGTTATTTATCTTCCAAAGACCTTGTCTTCATCATTTCCAATGATATAAATTATATGTTACAGTATATATCAGAATACCACAGTGCCATAAGACATGTAGTGCAGTGAGACCATACATGAGGACATGGAATTGTGATGTCATAATTGTTTGGACGTCATACCACTTTGAGTCATGTGGTGGTTGATATCAAAACATTGTGCTGTCATAGAGTTGAAGATGCTAGGCCATTGAGCAATACCTACATTTCCAAGGAGATGTCACGTAATTTCTTCCTGTTGTTTAAATCATAACGTGAATACATATAGGTGATTTATGAGTGCCAACGGTTGAGCATACTATAAATACTTAAGATTAGATATTGCCTTCAATGTTATAATGTTGTTTGGGATATTTCTGAAATGTGTATTCTATCATTGAGAGAAATGTATGCATTGGCCTCATTATTTTGGACATTGTTACTTGTCATACATCTATCTACTTATGTATTGATAAATATTTATATAAGCTATATTTTAGACTGTGTCCAGTGTGTATTATTCACGCATGGATGATGTATTTAAATCCTGTTTTAATATTACAAAATATTTACCCATGTACATGTATTTGTTGAAATTCCCATCAGAAATAATATATATTTCATGTACAAATCTAAGATGGTGTCATATACACATCAAACTATGTAAGATGTTATCATGTAGCGATGTATGAACAAATGAATAATCGTGACTACAAAACAAAACTACAAATGTATGATGGTGATATGTAACAATTGATGACGTCTTCATGTACACATTAATATTCTCAATATAACAGAAATACCCTTTTAGCAAGTCTTTTGCCCAAGTAAAACTCTATAAGTAGATGTTTACATGTATGGCAGGGTGTTTCTGCTAGACGATGCCTAAACGTGCTGATAGGTCCTGATCTGTACACATGTAAATACACATACGAAACACGAACATCCTCCTAAACAAACAACAATGTAGAAACAATTCTAAAAATTTATTTTACTTTCTGCTACGTTCAAACTGACATATTCCTGGAGCGATGTTTATTTTCCTGTGAAGTTCTGCAGGTATGTATTGCTATCATGTTTATGTACAGGTGTAATATTGCAGACATACATGTGTTTTCTGCTTTAAGTTGGCTTTGTTGACTAAAGTAATATGTATGCTACAATAAGGGATAGTCCATGTCTATACATATTTTGAAATAACATATTTTAGATTATGAATACTCCCGATATTGCAAAGAATATTTATCCGCGGTTATAGATATTTAGCTCATCAGGCCTGAAAGGCCCCACGGGCTTATGGCATGGCATGGCGTCCATCCGTAAACTTTTCACGTTTCAACTTCTTTTCCAGAACGGATACCTCTAGAGAGCTGAAATTGGCCAATGGGGATTCTAAATTGTAGATTTGATGATACAGTGGCCCCCAAAAGGGCCTCACAGGCAATAACCTAAACCTAAAAATAACCTTAAAACCTATTTTCATCTTCTTATTCAGAACGAAAAGACCTAGAAGGCTGAAATGTTGTGTACAAACTATTTAGCCAATAGAAATTGGCCCCAAATAAGGGCCTCACAGGCCATGACCTAAAATCCTATTTTCATCTTCTTTTTCAGAACGAAAAGACCTATAGAAGGCTGTAATATTGTGTGAAGAGTCTTTAGCCAATGGATATTCTAAATTCTAGATTTAGTTATCCTGTGGCCCAAAATAAGGGCCTTACAGGCCATGACCTAAAATCCTATTTTCCTCTTCTTTTTCAGAACGAAAAGACCTAGAAGGCTGTAATAGTGTGTGAAGAGCCAATGGATATTCTAAATTGTAGATTTGGTGCCCCTGTTGTCCCTAATAAGGGCCTCAAACCTAAATGACCTAAAACCTTTTTTCATTTTCTTCTCCAGAACAAAAAGACCTAGAAGGCTGCAATATTGTGTACAGACTCTTTAGCCAATGGAGATTCTAAATTGTAGATTTGGTGACATGTGGTCCCAAATAAGGGCCTCACGGGCCATGCCCTATAAATCTATTTCAGTCTTCATAATTAAACAATATAATCCCTTGTTGAGCTACAGAGCACAGGCCTTTGGGTCATTGCTTTTCACACTATTTAAAAAAATGTTCACGCCTTCAGAATCTACACTGACGGGCAAAAGAAAGTATGTGGTTCAGTTGTATTTATCACATGTATAATTTTCAAAGTCAAATACCTCGAGTTTTCGACGTCGTATTCAAAAACGGACTAGTTTGTGAAATTAGTGCAAAATATTAAATCAGTCAAAGAATACCTCTACGCGGTTTGAATTTTTAAAATTAAAATTAAAAATTAAAATTTTGAAATTCCCCCAAATCAATTTTGACATAACACAACTGTTCATCGACATATAACACACACTCTGTGTGAAAATCAATAAATGTGCTTCGTCCTGCACACATTTACAGCATTTCGAACATGGTAGGGGTCATGTTGGTGTAAATTTCATTTCTTACCCCTGTCTACTTTAAATAATGATATTTTAGTTAAATAAAACAGTCACCAATTAAGTCATTCAAACTTCTGCCGAAAGGTATACTTATATCGTGCCATAATCAAATGCATCTCATTTCTTTAAAATATTGAATTAAATTAAGCGAAAACAAGTGAGTGTTATACTTTCTTTTGCCCGCCAGTTTATTTGTGCTACAGAGCCCATAGCATATTGGATATATAATTTATAAGACTCATTTATTATTATTTTCGTTTCAAGATTTATGTGTATTTCAACAAGCCTAAGGTGTTGTGTGCCATTTCTGCCATAATACTTTACATCATCAACCATGCATACGGACATTATAAGTTATGTTATTATATGGAGTCAGTCAGAGACTATTGCAATGTCGAAGCAGCAGCTTTATACTTTGTCTTTCTTCTTCACATTATTATTGTATTCTAATAAGAACAGATTCAAAATTAATATCTCCAAGAGTAAAGGTAGACTAACACTAAGTATTATTATTAAATATTGAAAAGAAGCCGTTGAGTCATGATATTTTCAGAAAATCCCGTTTCACATAGGCCCTTTTGAAAATATTTAATAATATTACATGGTCAATCTCATCTAAACCTTTCTGCGTTACGGACGAAACATGAGTGTTAAAGGGACTCGGCGTCGAGGATGAGGATGAGACTCATTTTTATCCCCGACGCGGTGTCCCTTAAAGCTCGATCTGATATAAATGAAACTGTAATATAGCGACATTTTACAAGTAAATACTTTTTAGAGTTTGATTGTAAGACATAGAGTAACGGACACACGTCTGAATGGTTTAGCTCTTTGAACGAACGTGAAGAAGTAATATGTTTTGCGAGTTGTCAAAATGTGATGTGTAGGTTTGGTTATCAGTCACAGTAACTAAGAGAACTCTGCTCGAATTGTGTTACTGTATCTTTAACGGGGGTAATACAGATATTGCGGCTGCTCGTTGTGAGCTTAACGCTTGTAAGGTCACCACGAAGCCTCAAACTTCACCCAGGTTTGTTTTCGTTTCATTCCCTGGAGTAGCTGAAGAATATGATTTATACAAATTGACCAATAGCTGTGCAGTGACCATGACGTCCAGATGTCCAGCCTCTCGGAGATGTCTGACTGTCAATAATGCATAGATCCGCTTAGAAGATTTATAAGGCACCAAATGAGAAGTACAGTGGACAAGTACATTTTAACAGTGTATTTTCAGAGTCGACTTTGATTTTGTAACTTGTGTCATTGAATAGTTAAGTAAGATAACAATCAAACCACGGTAAATCTGGACTTGCCATTTTTGAGATTCGATGGAGTTCCTGAAATCTTTTGTATTTCTCACTCTCCACCAACATGCTATGGAGTATTTGACGATTACTTTAAATTATAAATGAGGTCAATGAAGATTATCATTACTTTGAGACAGAGTGTTTTCTTTTCAACGAATCACGTTTCGCAGACATTTTCATTTTGAACATCTTTATGCCATTGGCATAGTGATTTATTGACCTGTTTAACTCTTTCCTCACTGAGGGTTACATGTAAACTGAATCCAGTTAAAACAGTCTGTCCATATCATATTCAAGCATCAGGAACTCTGGAACAGTAAACATGTGGTGCATGGACCTCAGTGATAGGAACGTATGTTTGGATTTCCTTTGATGTTTATAACAATTGGGTTCCTGCAACAAGCGTCACGGAGAGAATCAACTACACCGAATAGTCAGCCGCCATCAACCAATATTACATAGATGTCAGCTTTCTAGGGTTTTGTGTTCTGAAGAAGAAGACGAAGATAGTTCTTAAGGGATTTCCCCTGAAGCATTTATTAAGGGTCACGCCGGAGCCACCAAATAATAACCAACTCGTTTCTCGGAATTATGAATTATCTGTCCCTCGTGAATTATTATATCAAACTCCTCGCTAAAGCTCGGAGTTTATCACAATAATTAACTCGGGACAGATAATCTGTATGATTCTTCGCAACTCGTTGATTATCTTTATCCTGATTGTCTCAATCATTTCATTTAAGCTGGGCCTTTATTTTATGAGTTATAATAATGGTCAAGGTAAATTCTGCTCAATTTCTGAACTGCTTTTCAGAGCAAAGATTTCGATCATTTCTTAGAGCAATCGATAATGGTAAGAACCAAAACAACATGAAGCTTTTCTGGATAACAACTTATTAATGTGAAAATAGACGGCGTTTCTCACTCCTTCATCAGGTGGAATCAACTTCCAAACGCAAGGCACAACTCTTGCCAGTCTGCATTACTGGCTGATTTAACCCTTGCGGTATTTCCCTCGCTTTGTTGTGTCAAGATAGTGAATCGCTGCACCAGAAATGCATAGCGGGCCTGGATTTCTAAACACAGATTTCTTAAGGAAATACTGCAAGGCCTAAATCAGCCAGTAATGGAGACTGGCAAGAGTTATTCCTTGCATTGGGAAGTTGCAGGTGGAATGTATCCAGAACATCTTCCTGTTCTTATATATGCCACTTCTAAATGTCCTTGACAGACAAGAATTTTTTATATTTTAATTTACAACGTTTAGCGCATAGAAAAGTTGAAATAATGCAGTTTTCTATACTTAGTAGTTTAACATCTTTTGAATAGATATACGTATTCCTTCGTTGTGGTGGAAAGGTGAGAACTGACTCGTAGGGTATTTAGCCATATAAGGAAATGAAGGGTGGTGGATCATCAACCCAGACCCAAATTATATTCGACGAAAGCAAAAGCAGGTCTATCACATTATAGCAAGTCTAAGTTTAGTATAAGGTTGAATGTGAAGTGATCGCCGAGAATCCTTTATGTTTTATTTCTTTTTATTTAATTTGTAGATTACATTACAGAGATTAAATCTTAGTCTATGACAGACTAGAACTAAACGCGAAGATCAAATATTCAAACTAAGATTCTCTGAAGTTCCCTTTAACAGGAGCAGAGCGTATCTTTATTTTGTCTTAAATCGAATCAACCAATTCCAAGTCATGTCCTGTAATTGTGGAAGATTAAATTTTTACCTGCCTAAAATGGTGTGTTTCATAAGGGCAGTTGAAACAATTAAAATCCCCAAAATAAAATGAATTTATGACATTGAACCTATATTATTTCAAGCATTGTTAAGGTTGTAAACTAGTTTCATTTTCAACAATCTTGATTTCATTTTCTCACGTCCTAACATAACAACTAAAAAGCACAGAGCTCATGGTACGATATAAGCGTAGAGTTGATGTGTTGAGAAGTATGTTCCTCTGTAATGTAGTACTACGACGTACAAAAACAACCAGATTCTGAGGTAAGTACTCCCATATGTACAAGAAACTGCAACCCTTGCATGTTTCCACTTAAGGACTAAGATCTCGTGCTTTATAGCATCTACATGTATCTACATATATTTAAACATTTATCATAAACCAATTGAATCTGAAAAATATTTTATAAAATTATTTTCATAAAGAAAGCATTTATTTGTCACGAACTATTTAAAGTAGCCACAGAGAAATGATATTTCAACTACAAGATCTAGACTTGCTATACAATAGATTATCAGATACTGAGGTGAAATAGAAAACGATTTACTGACTAAGGAGATGTGTCATTGAAATGAATATTCTCACTTTACATTTTCATGAAATCCGGAGTAGCCTATTTAAAATCTAAGTAAAATATGTTTGAATAAATTACCTCGTCATTTAAACACGGATATAGCACGGAAGTATTGTAACTTGCTAGACTAAATATGATATGTCTGACAATACGAAACGCTGGCTCGCTTCCAATATTAGAAATAATATTTTCCGGTAGTTTCAAGGAATTGTTAAGAGGTTAAACTAGGTTTCGTATCAACTAATAGCCTCAAGGACTTTAAACGTTAACGCTTAGACTTGTTTCGTTGTTAACATTTTCATTGATTAATTTCACATAAAATGTTCTTGAGAGAGCAAATGTCAACCTCATATATATCACAATCAATTTAAGTACTTAACACATTAAGAAGGTTTCTAAAATGGATAACTTGTTATTTACACGTTTCATTATGAATAAAAATACGTTTAAATCAAACCAATATCCATAAATAATTCACAAGGTAATATTGTATTAACCAGTTAAGAAGGAAATATTTTCCATCTTGAACATAGAATCAGAATCACAAAATAATTCATTCATAATTTTATATATCAAAAATCAGTGTTCGATTCTGAAGCTCTCCTAGCACTAAGATCATAGCGCTAAGAGAGGTTCAAACATTATTTTACACACTATAGCCAGGTAAGATTGGCCTATTTCCCATGAAATTATTTAATTAATTAGTTTATATATTACGTTCCAAGAAAATTCTATATAAATTCCTAATTAGCTCCCACATCAGTTCACAGGTAAGAGCTATACGTATATCCCCAAATACACTCACACGCTAATATTCAGGTAAGAACGACCCAGATTTCCATATTGCTTACAGAGTTGGAATTATCGAGGGAACAGCCATACACGAGACAAGCAAACCGAGCTTCTCGACACTAGTTATATAACATTTTATCAGTAACAGCTGTGTGAAGGTGGATGAATGGAGAGAGTCTATGATCAAGCTAGCAGCAGGTCTCGCCTTTCAGTGGAAGGCTTGTATATAAATAGTTGGGGAGAATCTTCCCCCTCCACCCAATGCCTGTATAAGGAGCTGGGAGATGAGCCTCGTGTTGGTATCACTGAGACCTCCGTACTGCACGCCGTGAGTAAGCAATGTCTGCAGCCTCGTTCTGAACAAGGGAAGTGACGTAATGAAAGGAAGTTAGAAGTTGACGCCATCTTTGTGTTTTTCGCGTGCTGAACGGGAATTTGAATTAAATTGAATCATTCGGTGTAATAAGTTTGAAATGGAAATTTGCGAAGGTTATGTAAAATCCAATATTTCCTGGTCTTGAAATATGTAAGCATATATACGTTTAACCAGAAAGGATCGTTCACCATGCTGGCAAATGGGATTCACGTTCTTCGAGACTAACGGATATTCTCTGACACAATTGTGTTGGAAATAATTTCCAAATTTAATATTTGTTTTTAAAATGCAGCCTCCGAAATCTCTTCTTATATTGAGCTTTCTAATATCGTATAGACTTGCTTTGCCTCTGTATATTTAACTCTGGGCGACACACTACAAGTCTTTGAAGTTTTAGTTGTGTAACCATTGTGAGATGTTTAATAGTCTTCACTCGAGAATTAATTTATAAAACAGAAATAATTAATACTTCTAAAGCATGTCATTAACCATTCATCTAATAAGATGTTATACCCAGTATTATCAAATCTCACATTAAAACGTGCACAGAAAACGAAAATGAAAAAACAAATAATGCAAAATTTTATTCATGATATATAAACTTTCATCTTGGTAAGAAACATGCTTATTCGTGGCAATACGCTCATCAGAAGTGAGTCTGCTTGTACCTCTGCAACCTGATCCTATGCTGGCAGCAAGTACAGTACACGACTGATAACTCCCTGGTAGATAGGGAGAGCGTGTACAGGAATGCCTCTACCTGGAATGTTGTGGAGTCTGCTACGAAATAACGAGGACACCTTCTTCTAATTAGAAAAACATACCTACAAACGTTGACATGATGCTTCCCGAAGAACAGCTCAGTAATGCTGAGGTTCTGCAGTATGCAACAAAACATGCATGTTCTCAACCTTGATTTATGCAATTCGCTATAAAACGACATGCACCATTACACTCAGATTCTGCAACAAGCAACAAAACAGCATTTGCACAGTACTGCACGACATCCTACATGTTTCCAGGGCAAAAGAAAATATTTTTAAAGGAATACCATACTCCCAAAGGAACACCAATTATACTAACGAAGATTGGAGACAATTTATAATCGACGAAAGTCATATAAATATCTGCTGGAATTTTTTTCGTTCCTTAAAATGTGTACAACATAGTTTTAATTATGTACATATATTTACTTCTTACTGGTTTTACTATATGGTACATCAACGACAACAGTTAACAAAACAAAAAAATTTTAAAAACAATTTAAGAACATTAAGAAAATTCTTTGAAGAACATTTAAAGGACATTTTAAGAACATTTAAAAACATTTAACAATTCTTATGACATTATAACTATTTGAACGGGGGCGGTGGCAAGATTATGAGGTAATTATATTTTACCCTAAAAACATAGTGCTCAAAAGAGATGAGGACTGGTTCTTCTTATAATGACAGATCTATGTAAAGGTATTTGCATCTGTCATTCTCGTTTATAGGGAATGATAATTGCATAAATCACTATACACAACATTTCAATATATCTCACTGGCTCGTGGTTTTCTAGTTAATTGGCTGGCTTGTACCCAAAGAAAACATTGTAACATTAAGTGCTTCTAGAAGCAGATTTGATGAAGAAGAATTGCAGTAAATGGTTTCCCCAGATTATCTATCAATTCAGTGAGTAAAAGAACGAAGGAATTCTATGTAATAGCTTATCTTGGAAATTGATTCTTATTTTTAGCCCGAATGCAGTTAAAATGATATTTGCCGAAAGGATAAGTACTGATGTATTTGATTTTCAGTTCCATAGATTTTAATTTCGAACTGGATAAGGAGGCAAATTTCAGCCATGGCTTTCAGAAGAGACAAGGAAGATTATCTTAACCAGGACAATGAATAAATAAATAAATATTTGACGATTAATATATAAGATACAAAGTTGTAGCATACAACTATTGCAATGACTGAAAGGAAAACTCAACTATATTATAATACTCTGGAATCAGATAGGTAACACCCTCTTCGCCTAAACTGGTCAAATGCTTTTTTTAAAACGTCGAGTCAACGTCAAAGATGAAGAATGTACAAGTATTACAAATGTTCATGGCAGACAGTTCACAAAATACATTATATTCCGGTTGTTAAATTAATTTAGATTATAAACTTATATTTATTTGATAATGATATTGATGATAAGACAATTGCGTCAAACACATTGAATTAAATATACATGTGTTGCTTTATTTATATCATAAATGGTAGCAGTTACATGATTATCGTCACTTTGGAACAATGTTACAGGGGTCAAAATATTGAAATACACATGGTTATACTTTCATTTTCGTGCAGATATAATTAAATAATGCAATACATTAATTAATTCAACTTATTGCTTCTCATTTACAATAACATGGCATTTATCATGAAAGTGGTTATCAGTATGTAACATTTCCAACACTTGAATGAATTCTTCCTGACACCTTTACTCCTACCATTATGATTTATAATGATTGTATCCAGATGTACATTGGCCAATCAATGAAGCATTCACGTAAATGCATTACATGCATGCATTGGTACATATGTGATAACAGTGACCATTGCCAGTATGTATCACATAATGCATTCTTGCTGACACCTTAACACATATTATTATGCATTATGTACCATGATGCATTCACGTTAACACCTACCGTATGCATGTGTACATATGTGATAATAGTGACCACCTTATGCTGTCAGTGTGTAAGACATAATGCATTCTGACACCTCGAACTAGTAATTATGCATTATCATAATGATGCAATGCATTTTCACATTGCACCATCTAATACAGCCTACACTTCAAAAAAAAGAAAATGGAATTATGAACTATTTGTAAAAAGGAATAAAGCACATTCAGATTGAGCCACATATTTGATTCACCTTTACAAGTACGATCAATCAAATATTCGTCTAAACTTTAGGCTATTGAATGTTTTTCTTTGTCTGATATGATTTGAATTTTAAAATTCTTCTGATCGAAAAAAATAATTTTAAAAATTATATTTTGGGCTTCCATTATCACCCAGATCATTCAGCCGTATACTTGATACACGAGCATTGTAGACTGTATCAAAGGCTCCTATAATACTTAACCATGGTGCAGGATCAATCAAACGTCTGTTCTAACATCACAGATTGCAGTACAACATGCAGTCTACCCAACACACCACGTACACTGCAGAGAGCTTACACTGTACACTACGAGTGGTTACACCGTGCTTCTGTCATCATCATCACAACATTCCCCTATAATTGTTACCATCTGTTGGTGTTCGGAGCTTATTTACTAAACCGTCTCCTGATGTGCGGTGAGATAAATCGTTCTTTCATACTGCCCACTTACTTATATACATCGTGGTATTCTACTTGGTGTAATGAGAGTGGTTTTAGATTGGTTCAATGATTGGTGAATGGTTGATAATGTAAAAGGTGGTTTGACATGTATAAATGAAAACATTTACAGCGATTTAGCACTTTATTGATAAAATTAGTATAACCTGTTTTAAAGTTTGCAATAGAAAGTAGTAAGTTATATCCCAAATTTAGATTCTAGGTATTGCACTAATAGATTTACTTGACATGATAATAGCGATTCATTTTAATCGGTGAGGTGAGGTGATTTGGGGTTTTTAATAAAATTAATACACGAATTATGATGTTGATGAATTGAAATACTGATGAGATGTTATTTCATAATATTTTAGTTTGTTATGAATGACTTGTGAGATGATTTACTTACTATTATTCGATATATTTTAAATGAGTGGACCTAATGTATGAATGGTTGATAAAAAGAGTAAAATTGACTTTACATTACTTGATATTAAAAATTTTTTTTTAAATGATTGAAAACACAATTGAAATGGCCATCTTGCATGCATTTTGTATTGGCTCTGGTGACAGACGGGTGAATGATTCATAAAAGAATGAAATAAAGACAATGATGAATATGTTTTACTTACTATATCAATACTATACTATCTCAATTGATGTGATGCCTGTACCTTTTGGTATCTTTGGCTGATAAAGTAATAATGGTTTGACGAAGACTAAATAAATATGAAATAAAACGACATTTTTTTAATTTGAAGAATAAGGAACTTTTCAATGTAAAGTGATAAAAATTTGTTGTCATTCGAAATTAATAATAAAAACGTTAAACTGATAAAGAAGTTATATAACGTTATATATATATGAAAAGTAAAAATGAATGGAACATGATGAATTATTCTATTTCAACTCATGTAGTTGCCGTGTTGATAAGTTTCAATAAAACAAATGGTCCGTAATGAGTTGCACCACGTTTACAATAACGTGTAACGTAGTGCAACAACGGTCTGATTTTAATGAGACTGCGTGTTGATGAACAGGTTTAAGGGCATGCGTCACTTAGGATTAAAGAAATGGTTTACTTGATTACTTACTCGTATTTAGTGTTATTCTACTTTTCATGACATTGAATATCCTTAATGGATGACCTCATCGGATTCGTAGACAAGGCAGGATTATTCTTACTTACTTACTTACTTTTTTTTTGTCATAACAGTCTCTCATAACTCTGGCTCATTGCATTTTAAAAACATATTTTATGTGTGTATACATTGTCTGTAATTTTGTCTCTTAATGTAATGAGGTGAGACTTAAATAAACTATCGGTCTGTCTGTCTGTCTGTCTACTTACTTCTTGATATTTTCTTCTCTCGCAACCAGTGTTGACAAAACATGTTTTCGGCTATTTTAGGTATTGGGAAAATACACAATAAAAATATGTATAGCGGTTTAACAAAACTTGATAAAACTTTTTTTTTTTGTCTGGCATCATTTCATCAAATGTTACTTAAAACTTATTTGTTTCTAAATGATCGTCTAAATAGTTGGTTGGACAAAATGATTGAATGATCAATCGATAAATGAAAGTAATTTAATATTATGATTAAGTTAACTCATTACATGGTAATGTAGTGTTAATGCATTGACTTTATTTTAAGAAATATTAAGTAACATTATTAACTTAAGTCAAAATACTGTTTGATCTGTTAAATTATGAATGGAGTAGATCGGTGTGTTGAATAGGTTAATAAATATTATAATGAGTATTAATTACTTCCATGTTATTCTATGTTGTAAAGTTTGTAGAACTCAAACAAATGTTTAAAGTGGAACCTGTCAGAAACAGTTAAAACGTTTATCTAACAATAAATGTGGTTAATTTCTAGTTAAAATATCCTTTCGGTATGTCATTAATTTATTTAGCCAAATAACGAAACCGTGATATCACGTATAACAAAATCAGTAGGTAATCTCATAGGCGAAACATGGTTCACAACCACTGCCTTGATACACTAAAGTTTCATATTTATCAAATATGAAAAATGTTAGAAACCGAAACATTCACCGATTCCTACTGTGAACCACCACAATGGACGAGACAAAGCTATATAGCGTGCACTACCCACACACGTTATAACGATTATCATTCTACACCCAACCGTGTTGAACAACCATGTAGGAAAGTGTCAGTTTTACATCATAGAGGTTCTGTTACGTCACAGAGACGCGTTGCACCGTTTGAAAGGACGAGATTGTTGGTGACGTCATGCTGTCATTTAGCTAAGCACAGCTAACCATAACACCTCGAATGTAAGTGGCGAGCTGAACGATGAACAACCCATTACCAATCATTATCTACTTGTTCTACTTTCACAACATTCTGCTTGTATAAACAAAGTGGCAATTCTTAACACATGCTTGTCTTTGATTGCTGGTTCGTGAAACCAAGGATGTATATATATATACATACGTCCTTGACAAAACGAAGGCTTGTTCACTTACCGGCTCATAAATAAATAAACTCATATGCTTTTGAAGATGATCGTATGTACAGAGATAAATACAAATAAAAAAGACACTTATAATGTACTTTTATATGACAAGATGCTTGTTCTTGATACTTTCAAAGATGCGGAAACGTGTACCTTTTATACACTAGATACAAAATCCAGTGTTTGTTCTAATAAAAAAGAATGACTTTTAACAATAGAAGCTTCCGTACGTATAGAGTCTACTTTCTGTACAGAGTGGGAACATGGTCGATTGTTAGCTTTGATACCAATTCCAATGAAATCTTGTTGCGATTTAGCTACCCATTGTTCTGATCTTCAGAATCTAGATGACATTACGGCTACACATCTAAAGGGTATTCACCTACTGAATGCAGCAACATTCTACGTATACGGAGAGACTAGACACATGCTTGCTTACTATTCAACTATGTCTTTGATTACAGTGTAATGAAGCGGAGACTTTGTCCATTATGTTACAACCTAAATACCTTCAAGACTACACCATCTACTCTACATAGAGAAGTACATACAGAAGACAAACCGTCCTACAACGCTCTCCACACCACGACACACAAAATCCTTTGTAATTATCCATGAAATTCGAACGCACCAGTCCACAACTGTTCATTTGAAATAAAATTGAGAAAATGATCTAACAATCCATAACATGCATACTCTGTATGCTAAATAGCTTAACGGCATATAGAGTGTGAAACTGAAGACTTTTACGCTATCCCATTGGTATAGCCCAGTACGCCTATCCCCCCTCCCACCAAACCTCGCCCTGCCCGGGTAAAGGGCAACATTCCCAATATGGAGTCTGCTGGCCATGACGTCATCGGCTTGAGGTATGCATAATAACCGAGGTTGGTGAATTCACTTTCGTAGCGCTCTGTGTTCAGACCGGTCGACTGTCCGCTACAGGTATTTTACATCTTATACCTTGGTTCAGACACAAAGAAAAGGTGAGTCTTTTACAAATTTATACTTTGTTTGCCATTTTGTAAAACGGTTAGGATTTTTTCTGTAAAATCTCAACGATTTTAACGTTCATTAGGGGTCTTGTCAAATAATTTCACGGTATGCTGTAATTACATCTCTTCTGGGATTGTTAATTACGTTGACCTGTGCAATTACTTAGACAATGCCAACTTGTCAAAGGTACTTTGGTTAGGTACGAGAAATATGCATTGAGTATTTGTTTGACGTGATTGTATGGCACTCTAATCATGTATGCCTGGTACGTTGTGATAGGGGTCCCCGGCAGATGGTATCAATTAACAGTGTGTATATAAGTCATGGCACAGGGCACCGCTATACACGTTACATTTACTGCATCTGTCATCAACACGAGCTCCACTAACACACTTACTTTTTATCAGAGCTTCTTCAATTCCCATTATCCACATTGATAGGCAAGGACTAGGCAATTAAGGAAATGAGGTAATTAAAGACTGCGGTGTAATAATTAGGACAACTCCTGGCATAAAATAAAAAGTGAAAATTAAAAAAAAATGATTTCAGTTTTTGTAGTATTTAATAGGTTACTTTTATAAAAATGTGATGACTCGACAGTTATGTCAAGGTCTATTGCAAGGTTATCCACTGGGCCATGCTTTCTTTTAATAGTGTCAACATTTCATTTCGTGCATAACAGTTTATTCACAATGTATTATTCCATCAAAATTCCGAATATTTGAAACCTACTTGTCCTTAATATTTATCTACATATCATGATCATAGTAATTTTATGATGTTTGATGATTTACAATTGATGGCATCACATATCATAGTTATATACACACAGTTGGCTAATTCATCATGCTTGCTTCCGCATTTGCTCGGTACACTGGAGTTTTTTACTGTGTAAAAGAAACAGTTTGGTTCCTCCATCAGTGATGCTTCAGACACGAGATGGTTTACGTTGAGGTGCACCTACAGATCGCGTCCCTGTTAATGTATTCAGTGAAGGCAATACATGGTCTTGCTCGTCTTCCACTGCCAGCTGCTCCACGGGTACAGAGACGCTAAGATCAAAGGTTCATCCTTCCCATCCCTGAAAACGGAGAGGCTCCTTTAGGGTTAAAGAAACATCATATCGGAAAAATTGTCTCCAAATGTTCTAAAAAAACATCTTCGTTTAAAAATATCTTCAAGCATATACATTTTAATGTGTAAAGTTAATACTTTGGCTTTAAATGCTGACATTTATCTTCGATAATTGAAAGTATTGAGTGAAGACATTACTGCACCCATTGTGGTCCCCTTACTATCTGTTCTGCAAGCAGCGCTGGTAACACGGTGCCGGTAGATGAGTGAGGGGGTAGGTATTGGGTTTCTTAGTGCCAATTTTAGCTGCTTTCCTGGAAGCCCTTGCTGTATTAGTAGAAAGCTACCGATCTCAAACTAGGCTGGCTATAACCTGGGGGTTAGGGATGGGGGAACGGGGGAGGGGGGAAGGGGGAAGGAGGGGGTCTTAAAAATATTCGGGGGAGAGGGTTCAGCGTTCGGAAACTGCATCAGGTTCTGATAACGAGGTTTACGTGTTTAATCACCTGTAAATATCCGAATATGTAGGTATAGCTAGACGCTTGTCACAACTCTTTGAGTTAATTATGTTAATTATGAAGTTTATTGGGCGAACATCTAGAAACATTTAGTAGTATATAATAGTGAGACAACTACGAAGAATGGTTAGTTCATATAGATGATAATACTCTAACATTGACACCGTCAGTGTGCAACATTGCAACATTGTCAGTTGGGACGGAAGCATGAACAAGGAAAGAGCATTATTTAGTAAATTTAAACAAATATTGTTTTAAAAACCTTTACTTTCTTATAGTTGAACCAATCATAAAGTCCTTTTAATAGCAAATATGTACAACACGTTGAACATATAAACTTACATTTGACATGACCTCACGTGACGATGACCTTGTAAGGGATCCCGGAACACGCTTTTGGGATAGATAACACATGATACCGTATACATATATTGAAGAACTGTTTTTATATGGTTGGCCCATTCAGGAATTTGTAAATCAAATGTAGTTCAAGTCACATATTTCACTATTCTAACTCATATAGGCAAAAAGCAAACCGGAAACTTTGTTCATGTTTTCAGAAGGTTATTGAACAAACCTCCTTTACAAGAACGTTTTAGTCTGAACAATTCAAAGTTGACAACATCTATTACTTGTGTCGTCTTATTTCTACACATTGACCATTCACGAACAAGGACAGAATTCACACTTACAGAACATAGTTTCACAATGTGTAGATATGACCTTTGGTAAAACTGAAGGACGTTCTTGGAATATTAACTAGAGATTTTGTTCTACGTAGTAGATTGAATCTCTTGAAATGTTTACTTACTTAAAACATAAAATCAATCCATAATTGCAAACAGCATTGTACAAATAGCTATAGCATTTATATAAAGCACACTAGTATGTCATAGCAAAGACGAGCGCCATCTTTACATTAGAAAAATTGCATAATCAGCACGACGACGTCTTTTCCATTTTATCAATAATGTTTTCTCTATATATATATGTATAGTCGTTTTTAGTTTTCATTTAAAGCAAAATATGATTTATCGAAAACATACGCGTTAAGGAGATGTATTTATATAAGACACATGGCTTGTTTACCGATCCGATCATTTTGATGGAATAAATACGTTTAAAACACAAATGCGTTAACGATCCACATAAAAGTAAAATACATAACATGCAAGAGACAAACTATATCTATGTTATATATAATGGATAAAGCATACTTGTTCGTAGTAGCTGACTATTGTGAAACAATATACCTCATTCGTCTCAAGCAAATCAGCAGTTTTGTTAAATATCAGCCTTTATCCAATATGTACCTCATGAAAGTGCACGCTCGGCAGAGGATAACACTATATCTATATCAATATATATAGAAAACATACATTTACATATGATTGTATACATGTATGTCCATTTAGAAACATGTTTATTTATAACTCACAATTTGAACACGTCTGTTGCCTAAGCAATATTGTGGCGTACATTTATGTCCATATAGAAACATTCGTATTTATGACTCACAATTTGAATACATATGCTTTCTAAGCAATACAGCATTTATCTGTATAAGTAAGATTACCATATTTAAATAAGAATAGAAGAAGACAAAGCTATATTCGATTTATTTTGTAATCTAACACTTATTACCCTTAAGAAATATTGAGAAAAATATTGAAAAGAAGGCTAGTTTTACACAATCCAATTTCTCATAGTCTCAGAGTGGGAGTGTAAGAGAGTTTATTTTGAAATGAAGTCTGTAAAGCCTTGTCTATAACTTGAAAGACTAAATATAGCATTAAGCTGAAGCAAACATAACAATTTATCTGGAGGCCCAAGTCGTCTGTATAAGTAAACTGCACGATGTTCAAACAAAAAAAATGTATTTAAAATATGTGCTGTATAATTGTATATCGTTTATTTGTTACAAAATGACATTTAAATAAAGCAGCATAGCCTGTATCTAAAACAGAAGCGTTTACAGTGTTAACATGTGTATCCTGCATGATCTGCAGAAGACAAAGCTATACCTGATCAGAGGAGATGTGAGATGTTTTCTCTTGGTTACCATGGCAACCAGAGAGGAATGTTCCTTTGATTACAAGATCAGATGCTGCCTGCATATAGTCCCTGGCCTGGTGCCAATATCATCCATCTTTCTGTCTTATCTGTATTCGCAATGTAGGCGTACTAAAAATGCGCTGACTTGCTTTATAGAGAATCCTTGTGATAAGCAGTTTTGTATATATCTTGGAAACGATAGACGCGCATGATAGTGTGAATTGAAACAAAAATGCATAATAAATCTTATGAATTATAAGCCCCAACAAACTGGCTAATTAGTAAGGATACGATTCATAATACCTCGTTATCTTTGGTCGTGGTTATGAGAACTCTGTGAACTTTAGATTTCAATAACAGCGGGGACACTCTAATTATATATAAAGTCCCTGATTACAGTACTACACAGTGAAATAATGGCTTCATCTATGATGTTAACATGACTAATATGATACAATAGTGGTAATTACAATAAACTATGGTCTCGGTATAACTACGAAGTTGGCAAATACCATCTAGAAAAATAAACACATTGATGAAAATATTTAGACGAGAATATACCTCCACGCTGTTCAGTTTCTCTAATTTGTTATTTTTATGTCATGTTTAAAGTTTAACACGAGTTCAAATATTTATTGCATTTATATCAATCTTACAGTAACCTATGTTTATGTATTTCAAGCTGTTTTATACAAGGAAATTGCTGAAAACTACAATCTCTATTTCTGTTCATTTCAGAAACAAGATGGCAGAAGAGGTAAGTTGAACAGTGTGCGTGTGCGCATGCGTGACATGTGGGATGCATAGTGGCAGATGCCCGGATGCATCTACCTGTCTCTCGTGGGCTCCAGTCAGTATGCTCCGTGAACAACTTTGCTGTAGCAGTCACGTGACGGATACAAACGTTTGCAGTGATTCCAGAACCCACACCTCTCCAAATTCCAAATAGATAGACTATTTAGATTTCCCTAAAAGCTATATGAGCTTATATAGGTATTTTGATACCCCTAGACCCGCCCTGAATGTTCAGAGAGAAATCAGATACAATGTTTTGATACGTTAAATCAATTTTACAGTTTGGGATGCAAAATTATAGTCCCACTTTATTTATAGAGCACTATCCAACAGTTTTGACATTGGATAATTTATGGTAAATAATCTCACTTCTTAGAAAAAATGAACATGTTACATGAATTTATTTCTATTTGTTAAAAGACGAGTGAAACATTTTCAAATACTGTTTTGGTTTATATACTGGTATATATATTATGTATTGAATGTTTTATTGTCATATATGAGAAAAACATGCTTTTGTTTTCAAAACATTCAAATACTTGTTATCAACACAATACTAATATCATGATAACTATTGTTTAAATTTTGGTATCACATGTGACATAGAAGCAAGATGTTGTACCTGTATTGGTGGAAGCTTGCTATGAACCCTGAGCACGATTTGGTTGACACATCCAAATCTCCAAAGTCAACTCTCTCTCTCTCTCTCTCTCTCTCTCTCTCTCTCTCTCTCTCTCTCTCTCTCTCTCTCTCTCTCTCTCTCTCTCTCTCTCTCTCTCTCTCTCTCTCTCTCTCTCTCTCTCTCTCTCTCTCTCTCTCTCTCTCTCTCTCTCTCTCTCTCTCTCTCTCTCTCTCCAAACTCGTTTCTCTTTTTAAAATCAAATTCAATTCTCTATCTCCTTCTTCTCTCTAGCCAATTCCACTTTATCTTCAATCTCCTGAATATTCTTCCATCTGTTCTTTGTTTTCCTTGAAAACGCCTTTCTCTTCTCTACCTCATTGTCAAACAAATACCTGCTCACGGGACATAACTGTATAATCTTCCTGTTGTAAAGGAGTTCATGGGAATATGTGCAGCTTTTGTGAACATGCCAAGTTTCCTTTGAAAAACAATTTCGTACACATTATATGTTTCTCAGTAATGTTAATAAAGTTCAATAACATTTTTAGTTATTTTAAAATAAATGTATTTTGAAAAATGTTAAAAATATATATATGCAATCGTTCTCTATCACAAAGGTTAATCTGCCATATGTTCATATGTTAGAGTAACCTCTGTGAAGTGAGAAGTGTGTTCACAGAGAAAGCACTCACATACATAGTAGCACAAGTCAGTTTGTATTATAGCAGTGTGTTGATACTGATGTACATGTAGATAGAGACTTCACCTTGGTGTGTTCACCTCATTGTAGTCCATCCTGGCTGCTTATTAAATTTGCTTCTGTTGCAGCTTATTGTAGTATCCAGGTTGACTAGAGTACGGAGTGTTGGACTAGTGCCGACTAGTCGATGGCTAGTCACTAGAGTGGAGATTGTTGGACTAGTGTCACTAGAGCGCGGAGTGTGCTGTGCTGTTTTCTCCAGTAGCAGTTCTGGATGTAGGCAGGTGCCCGTATGTCACGACCATGTTGCTCATATAAGAATATTAGCTGCAGAACTGTGGATGTATTGGTTGATATAACAGTATCGCCATCATTATCAAAGAGCGAAACACAAGTACCGCTGGGAATACATCCGTTATAAAAACCATGTGCACATGTGGTTATATCACTTCACGTGCTGATGTGTATCGATTGGTTCTTAGTGGGTTGACCCAATATTCCAATATTCCATAAACTTTGTGTGTTTATTTGTAAATGTTTCACGTTTGTTTGAGTTTATGAATTGGAGCATAATCCATGAATGTTGTTAGTCCACGACCTGCACGTGCGATTTCATCTTTGACAATCTTTACGAACGAATAAGCATCACTTGGTATTAGAAATTTCAGAGTGACGTCATCACCAACCCTAAATGTATAAGATTCTCCTCGGCAACCATCCTCCATAAATAAACAGGTTGATTAAAAACATGTACATGCTCGCTCGAGTCAGAAGAAGCGCTCGTACAATATCCAAACCTACTCCTGAAGGTATAAGGGAGGTAACTCTGGAACATTTTAGCTGTTGTATCAAACCAAAGGTATACGTCCAATCGTTTCATGATATTTATTTTTTTTCAAATAAATAAGTTCATGCAATGATTACATATTCTGATTTCATTTAAGTTTATAAGAGTATCAAGTTAAACAATCATCAAAATCGAATCCTCTTCAATCGGATTATCTTTACATCATGTATAATTCTAAACTATTTTAAATATTTTAACGTGTAACGTGATAACGTGTAAGCTTAAATTTTCAAAATGTATATATGTATATCGTTCTTCAGGTCAACTAAATGGTCATGCATGCTCTAATGTTGAAACATGCAAACTTAATGACTAAGTGCATAACCTTTTTTAAAATCGCACTCATCAAATTATTTAAATAAAATCAAATGTCAGAAGCACTATCCGGAATTGAAATAATCTTTCGGAAATTATGAATGAATAACTGTTTATCAGTAAGACACCATCGAAATGTTAAGCATGTCCTCCTCGACAGATAACTCTCACAGATCCGTATTACCGGATGGCGAAACTGATTGGAGACTGTTCTTGCTCCCGGCTAGGGTAGGGTTAAGAGCACATGGTACGTGGCATATGAGGAACATATATTCCGGTTGATATCAACATTTGAAAATGCCACTTATTAGCAAACGTTTAGTTCAGCAATATTTGTGAATGCATCTGTGATTGTGATGTGGTAGTCACTATAGAACTGTTGGTTATCATGTGTTTCGTTTCGTTTTAGATAATTCCTTGCGTTAACGATTAACTTTGCTTATATCATTTGAATTGAAATACGCAACTGACATGCATATTTCTCATGCCAAATTATTTGTTTATCATTACATGCAACATATACTAAAATAATTTTAGTTTTCATGGATTTTGTATATCACTAAATTTAACGGGAATTTACCCCATTCATATCACTGGCAATCGTTAATTCTTCAAGCGATAAAAGAAAATAGTAGTGGCATTTTCAAATTCTGTATGATTTTTCTCTGATTAATCCTCTATTTCTGTTCGTTCCACAGGGAAAGAAGGGCCGGGCCGAGAGGCAAGCCTCCAACGTATTTGCAAAAATTTCTAAGAAAACAATGCAGGAAATGAAAGAGGTAGGGTTGTCGCCCTTGGATACCAAGGCATAACACACTCTGATGATGTGGCATTTTCTTATTTTCAGGCAATTAAGAGTAAAAAAGATGAGCCCAAGCGCGCTCAGCGTGCAACATCCAACGTATTTGCGATGTTTCGTCAGAGCCAGGTCCAAGAGTTCAAAGAGGTGTGGCGTCAGACCAGTCTATGACGTCATACATGACGTCATATCCGGTGACATTGAAGTATTATGCAGCATGACTTCAAACATAACATATTAACCTCAAACTCTCTCGTTTTACTTATGTAACTAACACTTCTTGGAAACTATGCATGGGTAAGGGGGAAATTACCGAAATATGCCCTTTTTAAAGAAAACATTAAAACTTTGATTCCATTGGATATTTCCATATTCAATGATCAGTCTGATCGACATATCAACTACTTACAAAAGAATTACTGTAAACGCTAAAATAACCTTGATAACACGTGTCTACAATCAATAGCGTTTATCTTAAATTGTATTCACTGATACATAACGAGCATGTAGATAATTATGGAAACATATTATCGTTTACAAGGGTATGCCGTGACCTCATTTAATATCCTTCCAAGATGTTCTTGGTATAACCACTACCGATTATCTAATTCCCTCTGTATCAAACCCTGGAATGTCAAGGAAAACTGTATGTTGGTCACACGAGAATATATTCCCCCTTCTCTCTGAACTAATCCTGGAGCAAAGAAACCTTTCCGCCATCGACCATCTCACCTCGTGGTTCTCAGACCATCTCGCCTCGTGGTTTTCAGTTCAACGTCATTCTGCGTAACTCGGACGGAGTCAAACCAAACACGTCATTCTTGTCCCAACAAAGGCAATCCTTCATTCATGACAGGTCTCCCTATAAATCAGCTCCCAATCTCCAACTTCAATCCCATTGACGATTACCGATGATTAACTCAAGCATAAATCGACAAAAACAAAAGCACTTAGCATAAAACTATAATGCTTGGCACCTTCTGAAATTGCTTATATACAATATAGTGTGACTGTGACTATTGGTCGAAACCTGAATACTTTAAAAACTGATGGTATTCCAAGGACTTATTAACTGTCTTCAACATACCTTATGAAGGCTGACATGATGGATACAAAGTTGTGTAAACAAAGTCCAGGTGACATTTTCGTTTGTGTACTGATTTGTATGAATGATCTTATGTTCGCCAAAACAAAAATAAGTTTCGAATGGACTGTGATGTAAGCATTTATGGTATCACAGGCATAAAACACTTCAAAACAATGTGTCACACTTCGATACAATGTCATATTTCGATACAAAGTGCCACATTTCGATACGATGTGCCACACTTTGATACAATGTCACATTTCGATACAAGGTGCCATTCTTCGATACGATGTGCCACACTTTGATACAATGTAACATTTCGATACAAGGTGCCATTCTTCGACACGATGTGCCACACTTTGATACAATGTCACATTTCGATACAAGGTGCCATTCTTCGATACAATGTAACATTTCGATACAAGGTGCCATTCTTCGATACGATGTGCCACACTTTGATACAATGTCACATTTCGATACAAGGTGCCATTCTTCGATACAATGTAACATTTCGATACAAGGTGCCATTCTTCGATACGATGTGCCACACTTTGATACAATGTAACATTTCGATACAAGGTGCCATTCTTCGATACGATGTGCCACACTTTGATACAATGTCACATTTCGATACAAGGTGCCATTCTTCGATACGATGTGCCACACTTTGATACAATGTCACATTTCGATACAAGGTGCCATTCTTCGATACAATGTCACATTTCGATACAAGATGCCATTCTTCGATACGATGTGCCACACGTTGACACAATGTCACATTTCGATACAAGGTGCCATTCTTCGATACGATGTGCCACACTTTGATACAATGTCACATTTCGATACAAGGTGCCATTCTTCGATACGATGTGCCACACTTTGATACAATGTCACATTTCGATACAAGGTGCCATTCTTCGATACAATGTAACATTTCGATACAAGGTGCCATTCTTCGATACAATGTAACATTTCGATACAAGGTGCCATTCTTCGATACGATGTGCCACACTTTGATACAATGTCACATTTCGATACAAGGTGCCATTCTTCGATACGATGTGCCACACTTTGATACAATGTCACATTTCGATACAAGATGCCATTCTTCGATACGATGTCACATTTCGATACAAGATGCCATTCTTCGATACGATGTGCCACACGTTGACACAATGTCACATTTCGATACAAGGTGCCATTCTTCGATACAATGTAACATTTCGATACAAGGTGCCATTCTTCGATACGATGTGCCACACTTTGATACAATGTAACATTTCGATACAAGGTGCCATTCTTCGATACGATGTGCCACACTTTGATACAATGTCACATTTCGATACAAGGTGACATTCTTCGATACAATGTCACATTTCGATACAAGATGCCATTCTTCGATACGATGTGCCACACGTTGACACAATGTGCCACAAGTGCCTTCAACTGCCACATGGATCCAATTCCTTTTACTGTCATCAGGAAACTAACCATCATTGCACTTCTCTCTTCAGTTCTCCAGACTGACATGCTTCTCTGCGTCCATCTGTTTAACACGACTATTTATGAATGCTAATATGACTCTGCTTTCCACTTATACCAACTGATAATTACCATTTTTACTTATAATATTTTATTCAACAAATGTAAGTAATTTTTAATCTTACTCAAAAGAGAAAATTCTTGCCTTTTGAAAACTTGAATCAAAACTGATTTAAAATGATTCCAATGCTTTTGATATAAATGGATATAAAAATGGTTCCAAGGGTTTGATATAAATGTATTTACACTTCATGTTGGTTTTCTCTAGGCATTCACAATGATTGACCAAAACAGAGACGGCATCATCGATATTGAAGATCTTAAAGATATGTACGGAAATTTTGGTAAGTGCAGTATGTCTTGATGTAAATAATGAACGGTAACTTCAGCTTCTAAAGTTTGAGCAAACTATACATTAAAATCATGATCACTAGGTACTTTAGTTGAAACATTGTACAAGCGGCATCTTATATAATGTTGAAAATGATTTGGTTAGATGTCACTTAGTGGAAATGAAATTTAGTATACCATTTATTTGAAGATTGTGTATTTTATAAAATGTTCCATTAACGTAAAATTCATATCTTAAATGCCAATATTAGCTGTTAATATAATATTATAATATTAGGGAATAAATGAGAAAACCTCTCAAATGTTGACATTTGGAAGCTGTTATGATGAATAAGAACAAGTTCTATGGATAGTCAACTTCTTTATTGACATTTGTTGTGCATTAAAATATTTACATATTTACATATTTGTTATCCAAATAAATCTTACGTTTGAAAAGAGAACATGTTAAGTTAAAAGTGAAGGTTACCTTTTAATGGTTTGTGCAACGGAACCCATGGTATCATAAGTCTTTGCAGGATAGGGTTACAATGTTGTTTATCTCGGTCTTCAGGCAGGATATTGATACAATGTTGTTTATCTCCGTCTTCAGACAGGATATTGATACAATGTTGTTAATCTCCGTCTTCAGACAGGATATTGATACAATGTTGTTAATCTCGGTCTTCAGGCAGGATATTGATACAATGTTGTTAATCTCGGTCTTCAGGCAGGATATTGATACAATGTTGTTAATCTCGGTCTTCAGGCAGGATATTGATACAATGTTGTTAATCTCCGTCTTCAGACAGGATATTGATACACTGTTTTTAATCTCGGTCTTCAGGCAGGATATTGATACAATGTTGTTAATCTCCGTCTTCAGGCAGGATATTGATACACTGTTTTTAATCTCGGTCTTCAGGCAGGATATTGATACAATGTTGTTAATCTCGGTCTTCAGGCAGGATACCACCGGACTCTGAGCTCAAGGAAATGTTGGCAGAAGCACCCGGTCCCCTTAACTTCACTATGTTCTTAAACTTGTTTGGTGAAAAATTGAGTGGTAAGTGCCTCTAAAAGTATATCCGTTTTTGCTGCCATAAGTACATAATAATGAACCTGGACATGGACTCCGTAGATTTATGGAAGAATAAAAGGGCTATATTCTTAATATTCTGAGCATAATGAGTAACTGCATTTTATATCATTGGATTGAGTAAATCTTCATGCCACGTTAATTTCTCACTTGTGTAATCATGTATTTTCATGTAAGATAATCATATCACAGTGCCCAATATAAAAAAGAGTCCTGACATTGCTTGGAGTTCAGCAATACAAGAACTAAACAACGCTTAAACAGACACAGTGCTTTTTCTGCCAGGTGCACCTGAGCCACAGACCAGGTGTATTTCTTATCGCAGACACACATAGACACATTAATTATTAAATCTAACAGTAACTGATTCCATAAACCTCTGGGTCCCTATTTATCTTACGTTGTTACTTATCAACATAAATATGTTCACGAATAATTAATTCAATGTTACATTGAAACACTAATACCAAAAATATGGCCCCTTTCCGTCCACAGGTACAGATCCTGAAAGCACAATCATGAATGCATTCTCTATGTTTGACGAGTTCGGCAAAGGAAAACTCCCCGAAGCATAGTGAGTATAACTCAGACACCATTGGTACCGTACATCAGAATTCATCTTTTCCAGATGTTAAGCATTAGTTTTAAGCATTAGCATTAGAATTAAGGCTAAAGTACTGAGAGATAACCAATGGAATTTATGATCTCTGTAGTATTCCGTATCTGGTGTTCAGTCTGTGTATTAAAACAAATAAGGGACAAGCCCACAAACGTGTCCCATCCCTCCGTTCAGTAACACATTGTTCACTAGTAACGTTGAGTGTCTAGGAGCGCTCGCGGACATTCCGGATTAAGTTGTCTTACAGAACGCAGGGATTGGACAAGGAAACGAAATTGCTATTATGTGGTTATCTATGAAACATTCTTTCTTAATGTCACTATTATCGTACAAGATTTCAGAGGTTTATTGATCCATGGAAACTTGAAAAGTGTCTTTTTACGATTCCTATTGAAGCAAAGTTTATTCAAGACATTCCAGGTAATATCTAAGTAACTCTTGATATCTTGGTCTTTAAGGATAATATCATTAAAATAAACTTTATTTTCACTTTCAGCGTCAAGGATTTATTACAAAATATGGGAGATAATTTCACAGCAGAAGAAGTGAGTATTTGATTTCTTCTTTGATCTAACCAAATATGCTTATTGAGCATTTTTGTAATTTGATGTTGAAACAATAGGGTAATCCTCGTTACCGTCTCAAAGTATCTTCACTCATCAAATTGAGTGTTGATGCCCAATGATGGGACCAGAACACAACTTAAAATCCTTTTGAAAGCAAAGAAAGATGAAATAAAAATTCAATCGTTACAAAATTGACGAATATAGATAAACGATATCCCTGCTAAAATATTACACAAATTGTACCAGAATGTCACAAAATCCCCATTCTTTTATTCGGCTGATTTATTGATTACAAATTCTACATTATATTTCACAAAGTGAAAAGAACAGTCTGTCTGTAAATATTTCACCTGAACTTCACCCTTGAGAAGATAGCATCCTGCATCAAGTGTAGATTGTGAAGAAAAGGGTTGAAAGCTCCTTTCAAACTGATTAAAACGGTGCCTTTTGTTATGACTACATATCGTTATTATTTTCAGAGATTTATTCTGTATTTGAATATTTAAGTGCAGGATTAGTATCTAAATTATAAAGACTGCTTTTTATTTCCACATTGCAACGAGAAAGAAGTAAACTACCTTTTTATCTACAGGACATGTGTTTCCATGTGTTCCTTTGCGTTTATACCAACTTCAGTTACCTCTATCCCGGTTACCACTATATCTAATATTGCCCACTACGGATGCTTTTAACAATACGATACCGAGTCTATTCTCGGAAGAGTCCCGTCTAGATCCTGCCCATCACCAATGCTATGAGTTTTTGAAAATCAAGACATTGCATCTATGTATACTGTTATTGGTCCATTCCCAGAAGTGTTCCAGCTCTGTTAGACCCTGTCAGTCAGGATATTTCAACGCTATGAGACCCTCGAGAATCAGTGCTTTGACTCTATGGTTCCAAAGTCTATTCCCGAAAGAGGTGATCTCACATCACGTGTGTTACATATTAGATATAGCCTACTTATCACGGCATCTCAAAGCTATGAGACTCTCGCCAGTGGATCCTTAGACCTGATGCAATTGCAATGCTAATAGTTGTGACAAGCCATGTTATTTGATGGTTCCTGTTTGTCCACAGATCAAGCAGACATGGAAGGAGGCACCTATCGAGAAAGGCATGTTCGACTACACAGAGTTTGTGAACAAGATCAAGGGTAAACAGGACGAGGAGGAGATGGCGGCCTAGACAAGATCCTCCTCCAGCCTCACCTTCAACCTCACTTCTTGGCCTTTGACCCCTTCTATCTACTCTACCACGCGAGGGCCTATCTGTGATAGTCCCACCCTGGGCATTTACCACAACCATCGGTCGTCGGCGAAGTCGTCAGCATCGAACACACACGGGGTCTCAGGCAAAGAGGACTAGGATATTAGGAGAACTCTTAGACTGAAAACTGAAAATCTTTCACCGGAAGCTCTCGGGCCAAAGAGTGTACAGCATTCCATTTTCTGATTGGATGATAATAAACCAATGACGGGCAGGGTATACCATCTGTACTCCCGGTCTGTGAATATCAGCGCTCCAAAGTCACTTCACTACGATTCAAAAGGGCACCGTAAGGGCGCGTACCACCTGCCTAATTTGGTGCTAATAGATGCCTTCAGAAACCGCTACCCGACTTCGGACTCCGGCCCGACTTTCTCCCTTGGTCTGTCCACTGTTGATCGTGCCCCGACCACTGGGAGATTGTCCAAGCCGTGTTTCCAGGTCTATATATCTGTTGGCCCGGCAGCCTCTCGTCCACTGCCCCGATCTATCTATCTATCTCACTCTCTGGTATTGTAGAATATAGACTATCTTTCATCAAGGCAAATCTGCGTGAACATTTCATGTTGGGGTGGCCATACGGATTTCTCTGAATCAAACCCAGGTCATATATATGCTGTTAAAATGTGTATAATTGTTACAAGTCGGACCTGTCGATGTATCTCACTGTAATTATCTGAAGCCTCTTGCATCAGTCATTGAATGCAACAGGTTGTCTTCAGGGTAGAGCGGGGATGCGGCCCCCGACTCTACCGTGAACCCGCAACCAAACGGACATGGATGGTGTCTCCTTTGCATGATTTAACCCGATGTGGAATGTTTTTGTGTCCTATTTATTTAATAAAAGCTCTGTGCACAGGGTCATATTAGCGTATGTTGTGTTTCTGTGTTTTTCTCAAGGATCTATTGCAAAATAAGAGTATGTGAATCTTGAACATATTTTATTCAATGGAGAAAGGGATACCGAACAATTTATCCATTTTAATTAACCTTCTTCCATCAATATATATTTTCAGTAGGAAGGCATTCGACCCATGTACACAATTAACATTGAACATACATTACAGAGCTGTTAGTTGTAAACAAATGACTTAAGCAGCATCAAGTCACCTTTGACATAGTTTGAGATGGATATTTATTAATGAGTAAACCAATTTTGAAAGTTGATACTTTTTTCATTGATGTATTTTGCTAATAAGCTTTACATACTAGATAAATATACTGGACAAAACGTGTTAGGGATGCCATCTCGTCTGTCAATATTTTTACAAATGGGTAGCTCACCGGTTCTTAAAGTAATTCTACCTCTTGCTTCTGTAGATTTAACACAAGCTATTTTTCAGACCAAAACCAGTTTTAATCTTAGAATATAAATGTGACGCTGTATATCTACTAATTCCAGCCATTAACGACTGAAGATGAAAATGTAAACCTTGTTTCAAAGTGCCTTCCTGATAGTTACTCCTTGAGTTTAAGCTTTTTATAGAAAATACAACAGATTAATATTGGAAGGTAAGGTTAATATCGGGTTTTCACGCTGATTTCAGAGTAATACACTTATATCATGGCTGTCAACATTATTGCATGAGTAAGCCAGCAACATCATTGCATTGCATTGCATTGCAACGAAGCCTGTGAGCATCAGCTCAAACTAGCGAACCATGGGTGGTACTGCACTGAAACCTGCGAGCATCAGCTCAAACTAGCGAACCATGGGTGGTACTGCACTGAAACCTGCGAGCATCAGCTCAAACTAGCGAACCATGGGTGGTACTGCACTGAAACTCAATGCAGCATTGCACCAGATCTTTCTGCGTGTAGAACAGTTCTCTACAGTAAAGTTGCCGAGCCCCTGGCGGGATTCGAACCCAGGACGTCTTATCCAAAGATAAACACACTAAGCACTGCGCTATCCCACCTCCCATTACGATGGTTAACAAGAGAAATAGTGAGCACAGCTCTCTCCTACACCTACCAAAGAAGCAGTCAGTCCTTTGTATGAACTACCATTGTCGTTTCATGAAACATAAGTGTGATGCTTTAGAAATATACTACAGAGAAGACAATCTGCATTACTTTTCTACAGATATTGTGCAGCAAGTTATTATAAGTCAACATTTGATTTTTAAAAAACCCACAAAACATAATTAAGACCAAGATATCATGGTTGACATGGGTATAAATTTTCATGAAGATTACATCTAATTTTGTTATGCTTCAAAATGACACCGTAATAGAGTCACTGTTAACGTCAATGAAATGGCCAAAAATAAAATAATACATAGATCTACGTATAATCCATAAAAGGCACATCTAGGGATCAGGGTTGACATGTGTGACAGGTTTGGTGAAACTAGCATGTCCTCACTTGTCAACTTCCAAACGCAAAGCATAACTCTTGCCAGTCTGCATTACTGGCTGATTTAACCCTTGCGGTATTTCCCTCGCTTTGTTGTGTCAAGACAGTGAATAGCTGCACCAGAAATACATAGCGGGCCTGAATTTCTAAACAAAGATTTCTTAAGGAAATACTGCAAGGCCTAAATCAGCCAGTAATTGAGACTGGGAAGAGTTATGCCTTGCATTGGGAAGTTGTCACTTGTAGGGAGTCTATGAGTGCTCTAGCATTAGAGGAAAATGAAGTCCGAAAACTACGAAAATTTGGATACATTATGAAAATGAGGATACGATTTTGAAACCGACAAAAGCCACATCTACACATGGTGATTTTGTGCATCAAGTTTCGTAACATTGAACAATTACCTTGAGTTTTGAGCAGAACAAGAAGTGTGCAGATAGACGGACAGACATGCTGACCCCTATATACCCCAGACTCATGGCAAACAGAGGTAAACGGAGCTAAGAAAGTTGACGAAATCTAGACCCTGGCTTTCAACCCTAGCACATTACACTGACAGTAGTTTCCCTATCAGATTTGTTCTTTTCAATATTTGAAGCTTTCCTTAATTTCAAACTATCAAAAGGCTTCATGACAAATCTACTTATGATCGAGCTCTGTCAGGCTTATATTATGTATAACCAAAAATCATGATGGGAAACGTCACACCACAATGCAGAAAATATTGGCTTTAAAATCGGAGAGAAAAAGTTTTACAGTGTGCATTCTATTCCCAAAATTCGAGAGGGGGGGGGGGGGGGGGGGATTTTATTTTATCACCAATTAATGAAGAAGAGGGCCAACTTTGAAGAGATAAAAGGGGAATAGTATTACTTCAAATGAAGGAATAAAATAGCAAGCCTGACAGTCCCCACTAAGATCTTTGTATGAGGCTATTTGATAATTTTCAGTGTGTATCCTGCACTTGCATGACCTAGATGGGACACGGGATTACTTTCAAAGGTAGGAATCAAATCACAGACAACGATTTCTTTATGAGGGCAGATTCCTATCTCAGATTAAACGCAGCACTTCTATTTCCATATTACGCCTAAGACATGTATCATAATCCTCATTTTTTACTTCAAATACAATAACAGAAAACACACAATAATAAATATAAAACAATTTAATTTATTTTACCAAGTTAATTACATCCGAATGTTGTTAAGGCTAATGATAGGAAAGACAAGATTTTGCACATTAGCAACACTTAAGAAGCAAATTTAACAACTGTTGACAAAAACTCGATTAGAAACATTCCAGAACAATGCAAATTGTTAACTATTTTTTAAAACGTATTTATTTCACTTTCATAATTTGTGATAGAAAATGTATATCCGGACACCAATATCTACAAGAATACCCCAGCTAGACTGCATTTTATCGTTATAAGTATATCTGTTTATATCTATAGCAAGACAGCTGACCTTACTTCAAAGTTTGATGACAAGTGAGATTACACAGACTCACTGTCAGTTTTTAAGTATTATAACCAACAGTAGAATTACTGCCTCTGCTGAACCAAATTTTCATATTATAAACATAAATGATAAACATGTACCTTAAATATAAATCACCCCCTAATTAAATCCTTCTGGGCAAAATACATAGGAGTTCATTTTATTACTTTTATCCAGTAAAATGCAGTCAGCCTCCCACCAACATTACCATTCATCTTCAAACATGATATCAATGAAAGTTCTTAACTCAACAAGCTGGAACTTCAGATATTTAGTGGAATCTTGTTACAGGTAAGATACAGATAACAGTACACACACCACACAGAAATATTACCTACAGCAGAAAACTCTCCCTGCCTATACTTCACAATGCTGGAACATAGTTCACACTTTCATTTTAATATTATATATCTGCCTCGAAAACAATTCTTTGCAAGTATCAAATGTCTTGGATTTAACCAGACACATCCATTAATGAGGTTATGAATTGTAAATGACATTACGTACATGCTTTTCAGAGTTGAAAAAAAAATGAATATGGAAAGAAGTCAGTCCTAGCAACAGTTACTCTAGCTGGGCTGGGATCTTTCATTTGTATATTACTTTTGTATATTAAATTTACAAAACTACACTTTTGGACTAAATAAACTCATTTCATACTCTGATGTATCACCGATATTAAGTTAAAGAATGACGACAAATTTTATTGACAAACTACTTCTTTATTCTATATACATGTAGTCGTTTTTTGTAAGTTCGTTATCCAAAACATTTGTCACGATTTTTCATAACCTCAACTTCTAGAAAGCCGATCAAAGCAAGATTAAGTTCTGTCATCTGACAAAACTGAAAAACTGCTAACTCAGTTGAGTAAAGTCATTCCAGCATAGCAAAGTATCTGCAAGGTAGAATATCTAACACTTAAAAGATCCAACATCAACTGTACAGCATAGGCTTAAATAAAACAGTGCATATTACTGGATTACTCAGGAAAATCGTCGTCACACCTCTCAGTTACAGGCAAATTCTCCACATCATGGGATGAATCTTTCACTCACGCTCGCACTCGCTCCTCAACTCACACACATGAATGTAGCAGTGGACACAGTTGCTGGATACTCATCAATGTTAAATTAAGCGCAATCTAATTCCAAGCTGGCTGATGTACTGGCATTGGTATTCGCAGGGAGAAATATATATCTTTGATAATCATGATCGTGAGCTCTTCCCAAGATATCATTCATCAGTGTTCGAAACGACTGCCTACAAGTCTTAAGAGTTTGAAAGCCTACCAAGCTTGTTGATTTTGTATTCGATAGCATGACATTCTATTGGGGAGCACTGGATGTTTTTATCAAAAGGTCCAAATGGCATGTGCAACTGGCTATCAATTTCGAACACTGATTGCATAAATGGTTAATGCTGTTAATGTCCTGTCTTGTACATTTTCTGGATAAATGACATTCATTACAAGCGTGATTTTATATTGGCAGTGAATACAGCATACCCTCTTATTCCATTATTATAACAGCAATTCAGCTTCAAAATTATCAATTTTAACAAAAATAGTCAAATAATATATTTTCATTATTACAGATTGATTTTAAACTCATCAATAATATTAAATAATTTTGATAACTCAAAAATCAAATTTAAATTAAAAATTAATTAATTAAGCGGGTTGGTATCAGCAACTGTGTCCAGGGATGGTATAGATTAGACTAGTTTTTTAGCCTCGAAGAAGCTCTTTAAATGTCTCATCTGCCAGAAGCCGGTGACGAGGAGGATGAGAGTCTGAGCGATGGACCACCACAACACTCTCTGGTTGGTGCTCTCGCTCGTCGCACGGAACCGCTCCTCTCGGTACTGCAATCAGAACACATCCATGTTTATTGAAATTAATATGGACTATGAAATTCTTCAGAGGCAGTTGGAGGTGAGGTGAGTTAGGGTTTAACGCCGCTTTCAAGAGTTTTTCACTTACATTGCGGCTGCTAGTATTATGACAGGGAGAAAGCCCACAACGCCATGTGGCTATGCAGAGGCAGTTGGAAGTTGGTGTGATAAAACAACACAAATCTGGCAAACAAGTTTTTATTTGTTCCTCAAAATGTTTCTTGGCTACAAGTAAAATAATTGTTATCCATAAGATTTCGTCTGTGTGAGGATTGAGAAATACTGGGTGATTTGTGGACATTGTAACTCATAATAATTTGTAAAATATGCCTACTTTCATGAAATAGCCTTGAAATATTAGCAAGTATATAACATATTGAAAAAAATAGAGCCATGGGCTCTGTAGCTCATCAGGATTTCATTGATTTACTATCTAAAGTTGAATATTTAAGTTATTTAAGTTATTGTTTACAAGCAAAAGATAGAAATCTACAATTTAGAATCCCAATTGGCCAAGGAGTCTGCACACAACTTTTCAGCTCTCTAGACCTTTTGGAACTGAAGAAGAAGATGAAAATAGGTTTTTAAGGATCTGACCCCTGTGACCCCATTTGGGGTCATGGGGTCACGAAATCTACAATTTAGAATCCCCATTGGCCAAGGAGTCTGCACACAACTTTTCAGCTCTCTAGACCTTTTGGAACTAGAGAAGAAGATGAAAATAAGTTTTTAAGGATGTGACCCCGGTGACCAAATTTGGGGTCATGGGGTCACATAATCTACAATTTAGAATCCCCATTGGCCAAGGAGTCTGCACACAACTTTTCAGCTCTCTAGACCTTTTGGAACTGGAAAAGAAGATGAAAATAGGTTTTAAAGGATGTGACCCAAGTGACCCCATTTGGGGTCACGGGGTCACGAAATCTACAATTTAGAATCCCCATTGGCCAAGGAATCTGCACACAACTTTTCAGCTCTCTAGACCTTTTGGAACTGGAGAAGAAGACTAAAATAAGTTTTTAAGGATGTGACCCCGGTGACCCCATTTGGGGTCACAGGGTCATGAAATCTACAATTTAGAATCCCCATTGGCCAAGGAGTCTGCACACAACTTTTCAGCTCTCTAGACCTTTTGGAACTGAAGAAGAAGATGAAAATAGGTTTTTAAGGATCTGTCCCTGTGACCCCATTTGGGGTCATGGGGTCACGAAATCTACAATTTACAATCCCCATTGGCCAAGGAGTCTGCACACAACTTTTCAGCTCTCTAGACCTTTTGGAACTAGAGAAAAAGATGAAAATAAGTTTTTAAGGATGTGACCCCGGTGACCCCATTTGGGGTCATGGGGTCACATAATCTACAATTTAGAATCCCCATTGGCCAAGGAGTCTGCACACAACTTTTCAGCTCTCTAGACCTTTTGGTACTGATGAAGAAGATGAAAATAGGTTTTTAAGGATCTGACCCCTGTGACCCCATTTGGGGTCATGGGGTCACGAAAGCTACAATTTAGAATCCCCATTGGCCAAGGAGTCTGCACACAACTTTTCAGCTCTCGAGACCTTTTGGAACTAGAGAAGAAAATGAAAATAAGTTTTTAAGGAAGTGACCCCGGTGACCCCATTTGGGGTCATGGGGTCACATAATCTACAATTTAGAATCCCCATTGGCCAAGGAGTCTGCACACAACTTTTCAGCTCTCTAGACCTTTAGGAACTGGAGAAGAAGATGAAAATAGGTTTTTAAGGATGTGACCCCGGTGACCCCATTTGGGGTCACAGGGTCATGAAATCTACAATTTAGAATCCCCATTGGCCAAGGAGTCTGCACACAACTTTTCAGCTCTCTAGACCTTTTGGAACTGATGAAGAAGATGAAAATAGGTTTTTAAGGATCTGACCCCTGTGACCCCATTTGGGGTCATGGGGTCATAAAATCTACAATTTAGAATCCCCATTGGCCAAGGAGTCTGCACACAACTTTTCAGCTCTCGAGACCTTTTGGAACTAGAGAAGAAAATGAAAATAAGTTTTTAAGGAAGTGACCCCGGTGACCCCATTTGGGGTCATGGGGTCACATAATCTACAATTTAGAATCCCCATTGGCCAAGGAGTCTGCACACAACTTTTCAGCTCTCTAGACCTTTAGGAACTGGAGAAGAAGATGAAAATAGGTTTTTAAGGATGTGACCCCGGTGACCCCATTTGGGGTCACAGGGTCATGAAATCTACAATTTAGAATCCCCATTGGCCAAGGAGTCTGCACACAACTTTTCAGCTCTCTAGACCTTTTGGAACTGAAGAAGAAGATGAAAATAGGTTTTTAAGGATCTGACCCCTGTGACCCCATTTGGGGTCATGGGGTCACGAAATCTACAATTTAGAATCCCCATTGGCCAAGGGGTCTGCACATAAAATATCAGCTCTGGGGAATCACTGGTTCTGGAGAAGAAGTCGAAAAAGCGAAAAGTTTACGGATGGACGGATGGACGGATGGACGGATGGACGGATGGACGGACGCCGGACACCATGCCATGCCATAAGCCCATCGGGCCTTTCAGGCCTGATGAGCTAAAAATGAAATAAGCCTAAACAATTATATTTTCTAAACAGAAGATGAGAAATTGCAATGAACATTACGATCATCTTAGGCAATAGATGTACGCTTCAACTGAATTCAAAGGGTCTCTTGAAGGATTTTACAGCTGCTTTTATTCTCAGCTTGCATAGAGACAACATTATTTCTATAAGCTTTTTCAGAGAAATCTTAAAACTGATCAAATTAATGAATTTTTAACCACACTTGTTTTGTTTATATCAAAAAAATGATTTATACTGTTTGAGAGCGCAAGATTTTCAAACAGTGAAATACGTTTCTAGGTAATATAGAGTACCTGTATGAAATAAGCTTATAAAATAGCAAGCCTATCTTCAATTTATCCAGCAAGTTTAATCAAAAACCTCCAACTGTGGCCAGCAGGAAGCAAATATACAAACAAGGCTTTCAGCTATGATGTGCCTATTTTATTCAAAGCAAGAATCCAATGTTTTAAATGGCTTTTATTCGGGCCATCTAAACATCAATGAGAGACTACTTTGAAGAAAATGATGGAAATCTATTTAAAAGATCATGCTCTTACAGGGCTGGTGAGCCAAACCTTAATTTTCTTCATAATAGAAGTATTAGCTCATGTGTAATTGTTATTGTGAAATCAACAATATGGTTCCCCAATACAATCTTTTCAAAACGAGATTGAACTTGACACTCATACCCAACTACTTTCTAGTCTGTGACTTTTCACCTTCCTTAATAATTCACCCAATCATATCGTCCCTTATATTATATATCAAATATCATATATCAAATCTTATAGTTTGACGACTTCCTAGCCTAGTTGATGTTGGACTTGTGTTAATGAGAATGCTCCCACTATTGTTCCTTGACACCAAAGTCAAATTTATAACAGGGGAATCCTGGGTTTGTGGGAGATAAAGATAATTCATGTATTAAGCGAGGCCACGTACCCGCTGGTAGTTCTGTTCCTTGGTGATCTGTTCGACCTGGTCCAGGAGTTGTCTCACCCTCAGCTGGAGCTCACTTAGTTTGTCCTTGGCCTGGACCTGCTGGTAGTCTACAGCATGCTCACCCACCTGTACGTCCAGGTGCACGCGCTGCAACACCATACATGCACATTACACCTGTATCTATGGGCCCTGGGATATCTTCAGGCAGTGACAATCCAGTGAATGCAAGGGTAATTGTATACTGCTGAAGGGAAATTGTTTACTGCTCGAGGGAAATTGTATACTGCTTGAGGGAAATTGTTTACTGCTCGAGGGTAATTATATACTGCTCAAGGTAATTGTATACTGCTCGAGGGTAATTGTATACTGCTCGAGGGTAATTATATACTGCTCGAGGGTAATTGTATACTGCTCAAGGTAATTGTATACTGCTCGAGGGTAATTGTATACTGCTAAAGGGTAATTGTATACTGTTCGAGGGTAATTGTATACTGTTCGAGGGTAATTGTATACTGCTCAAGGGTAATTGTATACTGCTCGAAGGTAATTGTATACTGCTCGAGGGAAATTGTATCTGCAAGACTACTTCATTCCCCTGATGTATTTTCAGCTGTTGCCTCACATTGCACCATAAATAACCAGCCAATGAAATGACTTTACAATCCAGCAATATTTGCAATGCCTGGATAAGAAGACAGATGGATTGACCATCACAGTTCAAATCACAACATTTCATAGGCTGACATAATACATGCTATTAATAAATGGGTAACCATCCAGTAACTTTACGAGGCAAAAGATAGGTAGACAACAAGGGCGGATCCAGGATATTTTTGAAAGGGGGGGGTCCCAACAAAAAAAATTTCCACTCAGTGGGGGGGGGGGGGTCAGGACCCAAATCCCAACAGTGAACTTATACATGGATTTGAAAAGGGGGGGGGGGGGGGGGTCCAGACCCCCTGGACCCCCCCCCCCCCCCCCCTGGATCCGCTAGTGGACAATCAGGAGATGGAAGTAGCCTCCAGATGATATCGCCCTGCTGGGATCAAACAGGGACAAACTAGAAGAGCGTTTGCGGGACACCGCAAAAGCAGAGCAGCTCCGAAACTTTGGGTCTCGCCTTTTCCTGTTCCGCCTTCTCCTCAGCATAAATAAAATGGGAATTTTTTTGGACAAAATGTTTTTCATTATTCAAGTTATTCTAACAAGTTGAATCATCACTGGGTTCACTTTTCACAACTTTGTTCTTAAAACCTATTTCTGATTTCAAAATTGGATCAAAAGATTAACATGGCCTTAACCAATATCTCATGACCTTGAACTTTGACCTTCAAGGTCACACCATCAATGATTACTTTTCATTGTGTATAACAATCATGCAATGACTCAAAAGTGTTCATTGTTAACATAAGGCATATTCACAATAGCACGCTTAAGTTGTGACCTTGACCGTTGAAAGATTTTAGCAAAAACGTTTTCAAATCTTGGTCTTTCTCCATAGTTGATATATACCAAGTTAGGGCCTGATAGCACATAAGTTGTTGAAGTTATCGTGTTTACAAGGATTTTTGTAGTGATTTCAGAACTCATGACCTTGACCTTTGACCTTGAATGTGAGCATGTCAAAATATTTCCCCAGGTGTACAAGAAAGAAGCTATATATATGAGGTGTTGATACCTTCATGGAAAAAAGTTATTTAGTGATTTCAGAACTGGTGACCTTGACCGTATCTCGTGACCTTGACCTTAAAAATTCAAGGTCACACAATCAGTGATCACTTTTCATTCTGTATAACAATCATTTAGAGATTCAAAGTGTTAATAGTTGAAATAAGACATTTTCGCAAAAGCATGCTTAAGTCGTGCCCTCGCTGTGACCTTGACCTTTGATGGATGTTAGCGAAAACCTTTTCAAATCTTGGCCTTTCTCCATAGTTGATGTACACCAAAGAAGAGCCTGATAGTACAAATATTTTTCAAGTTATCGTGTTTACAAGGATTTTTTTAGCGTTTTCAGAACTCGTGACCTTGACCTTTGACCTTGAATGTGAACATGTCAAAATCATCCACCAGGTTTATAAGAAAGAAGCTATGTATATGAGGTGTTAATACCTTCTTGGGAAAAGGTTATTTAGTGATTTCAGAACTGGTGACCTTGACCCTATCTCGTGACCTTGACCTTTAAAATTCAAGGTCACACAATCAGTGATCACTTTTCATTGTGTATAACAATCATTTAAAGATTCAAAGTGTTAATAGTTGAAATAAGACATTTTCGCAAAAGCATGCTTAAGTCGTGCCCTCGCTGTGACCTTGACCTTTGACGGATGTTAGCGAAAACCTTTTCAAATCTTGGCCTTTCTCCATAGTTGATGTACACCAAATAAGAGCCTGATATACAAATATTTTTCAAGTTATCGTGTTTACAAGGATTTTTTTAGCGTTTTCAGAACTCGTGACCTTGACCTTTGACCTTGAATGTGAACATGTCAAAATCATCCACCAGGTTTATAAGAAAGAAGCTATGTATATGAGGTGTTAATACCTTCTTGGGAAAAGGTTATTTAGTGATTTCAGAACTGGTGACCTTGACCCTATCTCGTGACCTTGACCTTTAAAATTCAAGGTCACACAATCAGTGATCACTTTTCATTGTGTATAACAATCATTTAAAGATTCAAAGTGTTAATAGTTGAAATAAGACATTTTCGCAAAAGCATGCTTAAGTCGTGCCCTCGCTGTGACCTTGACCTTTGACGGATGTTAGCGAAAACCTTTTCAAATCTTGGCCTTTCTCCATAGTTGATGTACACCAAATAAGAGCCTGATATACAAATATTTTTCAAGTTATCGTGTTTACAAGGATTTTTTTAGCGATTTCAGAACTCGTGACCTTGACCTTTGACCTTGAATATGAACATGTCAAAAAAATTCCCCAGGGGCATAAGTAAGAAGTTATGTTTTCCTTCTAGCTAAATACATGTGAAACCAGAATAAAGATACATTTAAAATTAAAGAACAGAATTAATCTGAATTTCTTCATTTCTGAACAAAAGTGAATAACGATAAATTTACAACGTAAGTGTAAGGTACAGAATATATCTGAATATCTTTATAGCTAAAGAGAAGCGAGACGAGTACTTACGAGCTGACCAGCAGAGAACCAAGCAGTCGAGTTGCTATGGAGACAAACCACGTGCTCTCCAGCTGTGTGTGAGGTGAACGTGAATCTGCCCTCTGCAGCGTACGTCTGAAACATTCCTGTCATTATAAATTTACACTCTCAAAGGTCATTATTACGTTGCGTCATTATAACTATTTATTACGTTATGTCGTTATAACAATTTATAAGTTCAAAAACATTTAAGGGCAACATTATTATCAGCTCTTTTGAAAGGACATTACAAATATTGTTGACATTTAATGTTTGAGTGATTTCGTATTTAACTCTTTCATTATTGCTAGTTTTGACAGATAACATATCTATTTTTTAGGTTGCTAAAGTATTCAATTAGATAAACTTATTTTCATTTGACAGTTGAAATTTGATTTATTTGCTTTCATTTATAACCAATCAGTCAATGTTTCAGTCATGAGTTGTGATGACATGAAAATTCATTAAATAACATTGCTACCAAAATGAAAATTAATAAAATGAAAAATTGTCATAAAATGTTTTAAAGAACATATTCCACTTCAATCAAATAAACACCAAAACAAAATGATAATCTTCTACACATGATGAAACGACAAATGAGTACATATAAATAACATGAATATTGTAAGGAACTACACAGTGTAGAGAGTTGGTATCAAGGGGAGAGGGCTGAAGGGAAAGCGGTTTGTGTATCTAAATACAATGCATTTAAGTATTCAAGTCAATATACCCTATCAGTAATCAGAAGCCCCCATTAACAATCCATTCACATAGAGCATGCTCCCAACATACTTAATAAAACCCACTTCACATCACTTGCAAGTAAACGTCCCCTCACATGAAATATCTTTATTGGTATTTTACACTTGTGATGGGCTTACGTCAAATCAGTTAGCACATCATTTTAAAAGCTGATAAAAAATTCACAACTTATTTCATGCAATCCCAAACCAAATCATGCAAATGAATTCAAATATAATTTCAGCAAATGATGTCCATTATTATGCCATGTTTTTAAATGAATGGACTATCAACTGAATCGATTTACCCTATAGTGTGTAACAAGCCATGATAGTTCAATACTAAGGTAATACTAGTAGCAGCAAAATGAAAGGTACAATAAGATGACCCCAATTATTCTTCCCACCTCATTTATTTCCCTCTAAGTTCAAACCCAAAATAAATCATCTACTTCTAAGATAAGGTTTCTTTGGGCGATTCAAATATTCCAGATTTTAGAACACTGCATGGATCTCAAGTAATATTTAGTGCCAACATTTTTAGATATTTTTGTGTGCAAAAAGCACAATTTACTCGTAGATTACATTTAAATAAGAAATGATTGTGAACACCAATGTTTCATGATAATGTCAGCTTTATGAAACATAACCGATATTTGGAATCAAATGATATTTTGATCATCATCATTTTAATCAGCCAACAATCACCAATTATTTTACTGAAAAATAAATAAATGAGATACTCTCATGTTAAAACACTGGAAAGATCCAAATTGGGTTCCCAGGCAAAGCTTTGATAATCAAACGTTACATTTCTTTTAAAAACAATCAAAAGTTATCCATTACCGGTATGATTAAAAGTAAACTCTCTATAAAATTTTCATTTTTGTTTGTTGGTCAATATCTGAAATGTCGCTTTAAAGTGTTATATCTTATCAACAAAATGTTATAACAAGGATATAGTTCCAAAATAGCTAAATATGTATCAAATAAATGAACATGTCAATATAACATTTTGAGCCAAAAAACACTATCAACTGCAAATAAACTAAATGTAAGAGGAGTTTAGTTCTTGCAAAGTTCATATTATGTTAAACAAATTCAAGGGTTTGAAATTAGCACTGTTCCACTGTTGCGAAAAAGATGTTTGTTTGCTGCCAACTCAAAGAAACACTTAAAATTAAATTTGATGATTGAATATTTTCGCTGGCTTGAAATCGTTTTGGTAAAAGGCTAATGTTCTGTCAACATACATAAATATTGACTCCTATTTTAAACTATTTTCAAATGAGTATGTAACCCTCAAGTCATAACTTGTGCCAACTTCCATCACTGGCTAATTGAAGCCTTGCTGCTCTTCTGTATCTGTTCTAGCACAGGAGCACACTGACCTGAACTTCAGAGTATGCGCTGCTATGCTAGAATGAAATGCAACAAGACTTAAATTTAATAAATAAGCAAGTGATGGAATAGATGGAAGTGATGGAGCTATGATTTGCGAGGCAAATTGATGATTGTGCTACAATGAATATGTTTGATTTATCAAAGCTTTGTCAATTAGTGACATCTATCCCAGGGGACATTTCTAGAAGCCATCACTCACTCTGGAGAGAATAAGTTTCCCCTCTGGGTCCTTTACTTCCACTAACATACCAATACCAGGTGCAACTGGCATGTAATCTTTTACATTGTGGTCATACGCCTGAACCTTGTATCTGCCTGTAAACAAACGGATCAATGCGTCACACGAATACAGTACACAGGTCATGGATGAAGGGAGACTTCGGTAATGCATCTTTCAAGAGAACATTATTTTTTTGACTGTTGTGAAGACAGTCAGCTTTTAGGCAGAAGAAAAATAATGTGTTTGTTTGTTGTTAGACTTGTTGCCAAACAAAATGACAAATTTGATTTCAGGAAAGAAGAGTAGAGGAGGTCTAAATAGTATCTTTATTAATGGAGTTGACACATGATTGGATTGGATAATGTGAATTTGTAAGAATACAAAGAAGATATTCAGTTATTTCAAAATCTTCAAATCACATTCAACCAATGCATGGAGGCTCATTTCAAGTCTCTTTATGAAGAAAATGTTTTGTTGTTATCTCTTGAAAGTGGATTAACCTGTGAGCTTTCCTTCATACAAACCAACAAACACATGCGATGTATATGAGTATGAACACGGTTAGTGTCCCCGATTCGTGCTTGTCAATGTGGATGAATACCACATCCATATCTTACCCTCGATAGCACCACTTTATCCTCCGGGTCCCTAACTTCTACATGCATTCCTAGCCCGTAGACAGTCGGGACATAGTCATTTACATTTCTATCAAAGATTTCAACTTTGTACCTTCCTGAAAAATCAAGTTCATTAGTTATTTCTAGCATATGATTATCCGAATCAAAATCATTAATTGTATTGCTTTTATTCAAACTTTAAAATAGAAAATTATAAGGCTGCAACGATACACTAAGCAAACGATACGATACGTATCTCGATACTTATCTCACGATACGATACGTATCTAGATAGGCTAAATGTTGGCTGCCATGACTGTCAAATACTACGCTAAAATACTACGCTACTTGTTCGCACAATTTGATTGGTTGCTGCTACTTGTTCACACGATTTGATTGGTTGCGTATTAAACTTAGCAGTTGTCAAGCATTGTCGAAGTTACCCGAAGATAAAGATCGGAAAAATCAACCAATGCGATAGCTCGAAAGATTCGGAAAGAACCGACCTATATCTCTCGGACTAATTAGCTATCAGGGCAGTCGCAAATTTGAATAAATTATCCTTCGGTTGTGAAGCGATTACTAAAGGGAAGTTACTCTTGTTAGTTTCGTTTTCAAGCTAGAAAGCAGTCGAGTAAAAACGATTATTTTAATACGTGGGAAAAAATGTTTGTCGTATATCAATGGAATTAATACTGGTACAGTGCTTGATTTATCTAGTGTTTATTTAGATTGAAATAACTATGTGTATCGTATTTATCCGATATTCAAATGTAATTGTATCGTGTATCGTATCGTGACTGTTGCATCGAGATGCATCGATATTTCAGTGTATCGTTGCAGCCTTACAAAATAACACTCCTCTTTAAAAAAAATCTCAAAGATAAATCGACCCACCTGAAAACAAGAAAACTTGGAGCAGAAACCACTTAGTGACTAAAAAAGCAACTTTTATGACAATCTGATGAACATCATTATCTTTCATTTAAACCAATGTGGCAAGGAAAAAAAATCAATCACATACTTATTACATGTGAATCAGGTTTGTTTGCACATGTTTCTTGCTCTTGAAGTTGCTAAATATGTGCTGTTGATGATTATTTGCATTGAAACAGATTACTTACTGTCATTCGACAAAATCAAACGTTTACTTTCATGTTTAATCCCACATATTATATTCTAAACAAAGTTAGGCTAATGATTCCGACAGTCTTGAACATGTATGACGTGTAGTTTCCTTGATATCTTGATTTTAGACAGCCGGTAACTTTACAGACGAGTTTCACACGCTTATTTCACCATTGTCAATGACTTACCAACAACCATTGTTTCGTCTGGGATTTCTTCTATGAAACATTTTTTCTCTGTTTCACCTATATGAAAATATAAACCAGAAACAACTGAAAAAGTTGCTACAGAAATAAGAAAATGCACTGTCCACGCCATCTTGCCACTTGTAACAGGAAATGCTTTTCGCATCTGCGCAGAGCACCTGCCACGTTGGTGACGGAAGTCCCGATTATCCAGTTGTAGTGAGGCTGGATAACTGATATGGATATTTTACGGTCGCATCAAAACAGAAACGAGACGTTATCTACATGGGTATATGTTTGATAAAAATCGAACTTTTTATCGACATATTTGCCTTGGTTATAAGATTCTCGTGATCAATTTAAAAATATTTTAAATGATAGTTACTACTTTTTATCATGTCTATATCATTATCATCTATATCAAATTTAAAGGAGCAAGGGATGTGATATAAGAATCATTTTAATGAAAGAAAAAAGGGAGGTCACCAAAAGATGTTTAATAACATTAACATAACAATAATGTAAGATCACTTTTGTTCAAAGAGAGATAACTCCAAAGCGTTTTCACTTGAAAGAGATTATAGACCAAAAACGTTTATTTACTATGAAACAAAGTGTATTTTTATTAGTTATAATAAAATGATTTAATAATCCTATTCCCATTGATACATTTAAAATGTCAATACACATGTATGACACTGTTACTGAAAATGGATACAGATGCTACAAGACTATGCACTCAATCTGATAACTGAGAGTGCAGAAACAACGTGTGTTGAATCTCTTTTATATTCACTTCCCAGAGAGGTAGCCGCACGGGAAGAGAATGATCTGATAAGCGATCGTGAACAATAACAATTATTTATATAACGTGTCTGTTGTTGAAGAATTAATTACCATTTACAAGTCATACACATCATTAGTTCTTCAGCACAGGTGACCAAACACAGCGATATGAACCACATGCGCTATGAAAATAGTACTTGAAAAAAACAAAAAAAAAACAAAGAATACTGTATAAATGATGCTTATGATGTAGAAATATGAAAAGTTATTATCACAGTTCAAAACAACAGTAAGCTTGTAAAGATAAACTCATACCCCCAAATGATAACCGGAAGTGATTTTAAATTAAATGATTCTTTTTTCTGAAGAGAAAACTAATATTGCTTTGTTGCTTCAAGTGACATAACTGTTTGTGTAGGTGTCACATATACAAGTCAAGTCGAGAAGTACTGAAGTAACCATGTTAATACATATAAATCCAGCATACTGACAACATAAACGTGCAAAGTCGTGATATTTTTTTTTTAATAGAAAACGGGAAAATGCACTGTGGCTGAAACTTAATCATGCCGTTAAAAAGACAGATTTGGGTCATGCAAGTAGTATAAAAGTCACCCAGACGTGTACGGTTTCTGCACGTGCATACGGTTGTTAATTACTTTTCATTAAAAACAAGTAATTGTCACATTATTTGACATTTAAGGATGAGTATGTAGTCCAGCGAAAGTTGTTGAGCGGACATCAGCTCATGTGGGATTTTATTGTTAAAAAAAACTTTATATGACTATGATTAAACCTTCCAAAATGAAATACTCGAAATATATGAAGCGGACGTAAAATATTTTAGCCAGCGAAGTTTTAAGTATTGTACGTACCCAAACAAAAATATTATTTTCTTTCATAGACCATTTATAAAAAAAATATTGTACCCAAACAAAAAAGTAAATTTTCATTCATAGATCATTTTTTTTAAAAGTGTGACGACCATTACAATAAAAGTGAAACTCATTCAACAAGATTACACTGTGTAAAACATTAAATCATGTATATGGCGATCGTTCTATACACCGTTTGTACCCTTCCGTCCAACAACAATTTGTCCTAAGATTACTATTTTCAGTCATCAAGAAATGAAATTACGTTGTTTGATCAAGAGCTTTTATTTTGGACGAAACCACTTTAATAACATACGTAATGACATTGATTGAATGAGAACCAGATTATACAATATGTATTTATTCCAAAACTGAATTACGATGTCACAATGAACTATTACCTATTTATTAACTGACGACAAATGCATTCTCTGCCACTAGAGATTACTCCCTTCAGATTATGATGCGACAAATGGTACATTTACAAAATACTTGTTTATCATACGATAGTATACGGTCATATATTCAAATATCCAACGCTGGTTTCCTTCTACGTGTCCCGTTCCAACCTTATCATCAGAATCCTCCCTGGGATAAGAGTGGGACTTAGGAGTAATGCATATTCCCCTTAAAGGGAGGGTTTTATCGGTCATTTTTGTGGAAACAAATTGAAGGGGGCATTCCTGTATACACACATATTTTATTAATATATGCTTATAACAAATCCAGTTGAAAAGTATCGCTGATGTTGGTGACTTTATATTTGACAATTTGTCAAAGTCAAATTGCATTCTCTTCTCAGAGGTTGGGGCTCTGTGGGAAGAGAATGGTCAAACTTATTAGCTTTGCTGCGGAATAACAGGACGATGTTGATCAGTGCAGTGATCAATTAGTTGTTACTTTGTTGCTATTCCATCAATATATATGTCTAGTATTAAACATTTGTAAAATTAATCAAAAGAAAAAAGCATTTTACTCATTTCTCGTATTAGACAAGAAGAAGATTGCGGATACTATATAGAACCCTCTCTTTAAAGGCGCTGTAGCACGTTTTTTGCAAATTTTATTTTTTCAAATTTCTCATTTATAATGATTGTTTATGTCATTTATATTTACTTTAGAGGGTAAAACATCTTGTTACACAAACCAATGATCCGTAGTGGTAATAACGGTGTTGCGTATAAAGCCAAAATTGCATGGCGGCCATTTTATTGTGAACACATTTTATTATATTCGAATGACAAAAAAATTCCCATGGCTTTACGGAACCATGTACACTCATTTGCAACTTGATTTTCCGAAGAGAGAAGGGTGTTTTACTATTGTTGACATTATTTTTCAAATACATTTCATCGACTTATTTCAGCAAAAAAACGTGCTACAGCGCCTTTAAGGATGTCCGCTCCTTCCGGTTGAACTTCAAAAATGAAATTAAGTATTAAGTAAAGATTTGTTCTCATCTTTATTTACTTCATGATATTCTACATCATCTACGTGTTTTTAAAAAAACAAATGATTTAAAGAAAATGTGACTTTAGAACCTCTAAAAAGTGCTTAAACAGCATAAATGGCCTAAATTTGACTAAAAAAGGGGGTTTTCAGGTACATTTTGTGTCAATTAAAGCTTAAAAAAACCCACACTACCATATATATTTTTTCATCGATTTTGGTTTTGTAAAATGAACTTTGTAACATATCAAAAAAAGGAAAAAAAGTTTAATTCTAGAAATGTAGTATTTTAAAGTTTTTAGCAGTTTTTTCTCATTTTCCCATAGACTCCCATGTTAAAATTTACTATCTTACAGGCGTCATATCTCGAAAAAAACCCACACTACCCCCTATTTTTTAATGCTGATTTTTCAATCATATACTTTGATCATCTAAAAAATATAAGTTAGAAAAAAAGTTTAATTCTATAAATTTGAGGAGCGAACATCCTTAAGGAAAGGATCAGTTTGATCACGATGTCACCTAGCATATGCCTGTAATTAGCATATGCCTAATGTTGTACGAGTTTGTTTGAGTAATTAATACATAAATTACATAAAATTTTAAATTCATTGGAAAGAGTCAACGGTTAAATTAATACATTAATACTAATGTACGTATTTACCATATTCAAAGTGCATTTTGTCATAATAATAGCATTTCCAAGTGTGTGTTGCCTTAATAATGTATATTACATGTTTACCCACTTCGTCACTTGTAGATTTCTTACTCTCTTCTGCATATATTGTGTTATGTATTTTAGCCTTGTCAAATAGTTGTTGATTACGTTGAGAGGGCTTCTATAAGTTTCACAACTTGTGCCCAATCCATTTCTTAAATGAATAAAATATGTTTTCAATCAATCAATCAATCAATTTGTTTGAGTTGTCCATCCAATACATAGAAGTTAAAATCAAAGGAGACCTCCAAAATTTGGTGAGGTGAATAATATAATTTTTAGTATGTACATGGATGTTCTTGATATTGTTTAATATCAAACATGGAAATGCAAGATAACCGTAACAGCTTAATCCGACTCAGAAATTAATTATTAAGTAATATTTGAGTTAAAGTTAATGATAAATGTTGAAATGCATGCTAAACTTGAACAAATATATATATATGATACAGATATGTATTGATATATTATGTCATCCTTCCATTCGAAGTAAATAAGGAAGGTATAATATACCAAAAACCCATTTTGGTCAGAAAATTACAAACATGTATGCCTACTTGTATAAACCAATGTATGAACAAATCTGAACATCTGGTCCATTGACGTTAGTTCTATCATACCAAGAACATTAGCAAAACCATTCCGGGATCTACGGGTTTCACAATAAACTATATTGTTCTTGCATTTCGAAACAGAGACCATGAGAGCTTTCCTCTCTTTCAAATTGAAAACAAACTTCTCTCAAAGACAGAGCAGCTTTTATTCATCAGCTTTTCAATAGCTTGACCGGAAGTTTTATTTTTTCAATATCGCCGCTGGCAATTGAGGCCATCTGTATGTCCGAAATGACCACGCCCTAAGTCACAAAGACATGCTAATTCTACATACCTCGGGTTGACAACCCTTTATTCTGGTCACGTGTCCGAGATTTGTACTGGGACAGGTATTTGCTCTCTTTGATAAACTGGTCACTTTGTAGCGCAACGATCACGCTCCTGACGACATTTGTATGGTAATTTATGTGACTGCATATCCTGGGAATACTTACTTAAGAGTTTGGGAATTTGTGTACAGGTTGTACACGTTCCTTTGAGATGAAATGGGTTTATTTATATAATTAGTTGTTAATTGTGATCATGATTGTTAAAGTGAAAAGAAAATGTTGCAACTTATGGTATATGTAAGTTAAAAACTTAAAATTTGGTTTTTGATATTTATGAAAATAAAATTTAACAAACACATCATAAATTGGTAATATGAAACAAAAGGAAATATGCGTTTTGCTGTTTTTTTATTCATTTTACGGGAGTCTGAACGTTCTTTTCTTATATTATAACCCTGAAGATTATTTTTTGAAACGATGCAAAAGTTTTGTTTTACGTATCTGGTGATCAAAAGTATCAGAAAATCTTTGGTATATCATACTTGAATTGAAACCTTATATATAACGTTAACATTGAAACAAAAGACAAAGGGTTTCTTGTTTGCAGTAACTTTGTCACTTCATCAACCATAGACTGATTTAGGATACATTCTAAAAGTATACGCTATCATTTCTACTGCTCACATTTATTACGCCTCCTTGTACAGGCAGAAAATAATGTATGTTGGGATATGAAATATGATATGAAAATATATAATATGACGTCAAGATGTGAAATGATTATGACAGATATAATGTGACGTGATGTGTTATGCTGTTACAAGCATTGTACACATGTGTAAATATTATTTCCACTAAATGTACTATAGGCCTATGGCCTTTAAGTATTGAATAACGATTGGTTGCACACTGTTTCTGTTCTAAATCAACGCAAATGCTAAATTATAACTAAGTTGACAATGCATTGAAATGTGTCACGAAGAAGGATGCCATACTGCTAAGTAGGTACATTATCAAATAGCTTTCACAGTTTTAAATGTTCTTTTATTAAAAATCAAAACGGATGACGTTAAAAGTTAAACAAAAGGCAAAGTGTTTCCAGTGACATTATAGAGACAGTGAAGGCTCATTTCCTTTAGTTTAATGACCTCGCTTGGGTAAAGTTTAATAAAAACATAAGGTCAGATTATTTTTGTTCGTGCTTGATGTGACAATGAGAGCAGTTTTCTCTAACTTAACTCATTGGCTTGTCAGAGTGCTACAATCAATTTTGAAACAAATAATATTCCAATTTACTAGAGAATCGAATTTAGAATTTGCAGTCATTGTAATCGAATATTCATAAATATTCAGTAATAAATGAGTGTTGTTTTCAAAATATATATAACCATGTCTTACTGAGGACCTTGAAGACAATAATACGAGTAATTTCAACACCATAACAATGAATATAAGTTAACATGAAAATCAGCATTAGGAGATGTTAAAGACAATACAGGTACTAACAATTATTATGAAACATACATAGTTTTAATTAGAAATCCCAATTTGACATAAATAGCATAATGAACATCGATTATTCCTGCAACAGACAAGAAGGTACCTGAAATGCCAAAATATTTGTGTAAACTGTCATAGAACATCATTTTAAGATTGATCGAACATTCGAATTCCAAGTAAACAGCCTGTATAATATCATGAACGTGTCCCTTTAACGCAGCAACGATTACCGTTGACCGTAAACCTATTACGGTATACCCATTACGTCATGCGTTCGTGTAACCTTTGATCTCTTAATGTGGATCACGTGACTGATCAACTGCGAGAATGTTTAGTTTCGGCATGCGTGTTTACTGCCAGTCTATGCCTCTAATCTCAACTGTACTTACAGACGTTCTATGACTCATACCCATGTATGACGATATTAAATAAAGATAGTTGCTGATTATTTATTGATTTAAAGTTGGCATTTGGTCTGCTATTCTCTATGTATTATACCCAAAGAAGTAATGAATGCTCTTTGATTTAGTAATTATGTATTTATATGGTTTTCCATTTAATGAATTTTAACTTCCTCAACACACCGTAGTAATTTTGACAATAAAAAATGCATAAAAAATTAAATGACTTTTGATCACAACTCATTAATGTATTTAATTACGAACTACATCATAAACTGCATGTATTTTTAACTTAAATCTAAACCAATCTGGTGCAAACATATAAAACGGTGAAGCTATGCATCTTTATTCATGAAATAGAAATAAGCATTTTTATTTCTTGAACCAGGAAATGGCTTAATGCATTCGTGTGACACCCTACATTAATATCAAAGTTATGAATGTACTAATTTATGACACGAGCGAGTACGCCTATACTTACACTGTGTTCCCGGAATAACCATTGCCGGTGTGAATACCAATCCGCAATAGAGCAATCCAGAATTTATTTTAAATAATTTCTAATTCATATGCGAAATTCGAATAAATCATTTAAAGTTTAAACTAATTATGTAAACCGATACCGAAATTTGCTCTGAATACTAAATTAACTTAGATCATTCTAAACATTATTCACTTAACTTCATTCTTCTGCGAACAATTAAATAATTTTAACTGATGCCTTTTGTCAACAATGTTATCGATTTATGTGTGTTACCAAAGCAGATGTGAATACTTTTATTCCATAAATTTATTTTCAGATAAGCAAAATTGAAAATTATTTCAATTATATTAATTTGCCCCAAAACCGACTAGAATTAGGTTCTCATGTTTTTATTCATTTGCAAGCATCTTTGAATAAGTTTCGTTGATATTGATTTACAACAAACACCGTACCAGATCAGCATATTAATCAACCTATATTAGTCCAAGAGTAATTCATTTCTTTGACGGGTTTTTGAATGATTTGAACTCTTGGTGTTACTTTCATAGTTATCAAGAACCCGGAAGTAAATTGAAACTGAAACGATTCTGGTCAATGCTTTGTCTCTTTAACCCGCACGTGGGGTGATGTTCAACAATGCATGCCATGCACAATAAACAGTGCTATTTTTAGTAGTACACGTTGGTGTACAGAGGTCGATAATGAACACGTGACAAGGAAATCAGTTCACGATTGGTCAAATATTAATCAATAATTTATCTAATTGAGAAAGAGTGGCGTCGTTTATCAACAACTGACGTCACAGAGCGAACAGCTATCAGGCCAAGACGCCCGATCTCCTGTTCTACCCTACTCAACGACTACTGTATTATAGCAGCGGAGGACAAGAACGTTTACATTATACACTGGCGATATAGACACCGCTCTACATTACACACTACAGGGCCACCTTACTCACTGGCGAACTAGGCCGAGAGCGTAGTGTGCTGTACACTGTTTACGTGCTTGGACGTTTCGGGTAGTGGTCACACGTTGCCTTGGGAGAGACTGGACACCGGCGTTGTCGCCGAGTAGTGGTCAGTTTAGGGGACGACAACGGCGTTGTCAGCTTGACCGGTTGTGATGACCAGTGTAATGTGTAGTGATATGGCCGGAATCCAGGCTCATCTGACCCCCTCTCATCTTATGCCGAAAATTGGTCCCGATCAGCATCGGAAACTCGAGGCAAACTTTAAGGAGAACAGGAACCCCTCGGATTTGGATGTAACTTTAATAGCTGCTGAGGTTGGCATCTCTGAAGATGATGTTAAGGTAAGATACTTCAATATTTTTATTTATAAACTATTTTTTGCTGATTTAAGAACATATTGTTCGGTAGCATATTACTGAATAATAAGCGATGTTTTTACAATTGGTTTAATCTTGTTTTGTATATCACATACTTATCATCAAAACATTGATAACAATTCTTCATAGGAAACAATTCTTTGTCAATCTCAGTGGGTTAAGTTGTTATCGTGAACTGAAAGGTTTCTTTTAAATAAATTACCTTTTTATATAGTAAACAAATATGGGTCTCAAACAAGTATGAATGAAGTGTAACGCTATATGTTGGTTTTCCCTAAATGATGTTTTATTTTCAAAAGTAATGGTTAGGTTTATTTTCATATATATTCTTCATTGGGCAGTGGTTGTGGACTTCTTGGTGATTGTGTCGTATATTCTCATTCCAACTTTAAATGCTATTGCAGTTGGTTAATAGATTTCACATCTCCAAATGATGCTTATTGTAGGAAATGTTGGTAATATTGCGATATCCTTATCAGTCTTAATTCTTGCTTCAACGATATGAAGTAAAATGTTTCTTTTCACAAACTGGGGTACATCACTGTCATGGTTCGGGTGGTTGAGGTTTCAGTTGTTGTTTATTCTATGAAAGCTTTCTTCATCTCTAGCTTCGTATTGAACGTTACGTTATTTACAAATTGTTCCTTTGCTGTGCTATGCATCTCGAATACCTACTTTGGTATTTATTTAGTGAATACATGTATACCATGAATACCCTTGTGTAATTGTACGGGATGCCAGTGGGTACAATAATAACCTACGTAACCCATTCTCATTCATTGAAATAAACAGTGAAAAGTAATGTTATACAATATACTCAAAACTGAAATGCATGATCAACATTAGCCTGAAAACGTTTAAACAAGATCTCCTCTCTCTATATATTTAAGTTCTGGAGAAGAAAGCAAAATAGGGTTAAAGGGCGTCTAACTGTACGACAGCAGTTTGAATTATGCTATAGGATATCCATGGTACATACACCCGGTGTATAATACAAAAGCAGTTATTCGGGATACACAATGTTGTACACGGAATAAATGATAGTCCCTTAGTCCCTCGCCGTTATGTCACAACATATCTCTTAAACGATGTTTTGATAACATGCATAGTACATGGCTCTGAGTTTTACACCGGTGAAAGAAAGACACTGTTGAAATCATATGCCAGGTATACAAGACAGCTATACTATGGTATATGTGTGTTACGTATACAACTCTGTGTATATACATGCAAGGTCGTTTGCTATGAATCGTAAACCTTCAGTGTAGCATAGAAAGGCGTGTGCGAGAGTTGAAGAGTAAAGGCAAATAGTGAGGATTATTTATATCCCTGTACTACACAGCGACGTGTGTGTTAATGATCCGATATACAATGAGGCATGCTTTTCATGCATTTCATTGGATACGATTTTCAGGCCGTTCTGTATACATTTACTGTTATAAATGCTGTCTTACTCAGTCTATTCAATAGACCATGTGCTATATGATGTCATATGTAGTGCACTTTTTCAATATATTTTTTTATTTCCTGAGTATGTCTTGATAATAGAACCACGTTATGATCGAACATACAGTAGCCATGGCGCACATGTTTCATTTCTTTATTTGCTAAATATACACGTCTTTATTCAGTACTAGAGCAACGATATTCGTCAACAATCAAGCTTGCAGCGAATTATGCTGCGTTTTTTTGCGTTTGCATATATATATATATCGTTTGCATATATATATATATATAATTCACAGCCCAGGCCAAAAATATATATATACTTCGAGTCTTTTTATGTCTCCCCCCGAAGGGTCGGGAGACATATTGGTTTTAGCTGAGTTCCCGTCGGCGTTGGCGTCGGCGTCGGCGTAGGCGTCGGCGTCGGCGTTCCCACTTCGTTTCCGGAGCAGATCTCTAAAACTATTTGACCAATCATCACCAAACTTGGTATACTGTCTCTCCATATCGTGTAGATGTGCCTTTTGGGGGTAAGAGATTTTTTTAAATTTTAATTTTTTTTTATTTCCATGTCAACGATTTGGACTTAGTCTATTTCAAGGGTAGTGTTCGTTTCCGGAGCAGATCTTTAAAACTATGTGACCAATCATCACCAAACTTGGTATACTGTCTCTCCATATCGTGTAGATGTGCCTTTTGGGGGTTAGAGATTTTTTTAAATTTAATTTTTTTTTATTTCCATGTCAACGATTTGGACTTAGTCTATTTCAAGGGTAGTGTTCGTTTCCGGAGCAGATCTTTAAAACTATGTGACCAATCATCACCAAACTTGGTATACTGTCTCTCCATATCGTGTAGATGTGCCTTTTGGGGGTTAGAGATTTTTTTAATTTAATTTTTTTATTTATTTCCATGTCAACGATTTGGACTTAGTCTATTTCAAGGGTAGTGTTCGTTTCCGGAGGAGATCTCTAAAACTATGTGACCAATCATCACCAAACTTGGTATACTGTCTCTCCATATCGTGTAGATGTGCCTTTTGGGGGTTAGAGATTTTTTTAAATTAATTTTTTTTTTAATTTCCATGTCAACGATTTGGACTTAGTCTTTTTCAAGGGTGTATTCGTTTCCGAAGCAGATCTCTAAAACTATGTGACCAATCATCACCAAACTTGGTATGCTGCCTCTCCATACCATGCAGATGTGCCTTTTGGGGGTTAGAGATAATTTAAAAAAAAACATTTTTTTTATTTCCATGCAACAATTTTACTTTATACAGAGAACATTAATGGTGCTTTATGATAGTATTGTTTAGAGGTTTGGAGCATTTGAGGAAGGGGGAGACATCTGTTTTTACGGGTAAAAACACTTTCTAGTTTACTTTGTTTACAGTTACTGTAACGGGTCGTATCCTTTATTATGTAACTGTCAATAAACATGCTTCGCAGTACGCTGTATATATTTTGCCTTTCTACCTCCACCAAATTATATCCCTAAACTCCAGCAGGTAATACTCATATCCCACAATATCCAACAATTTTCAAGCCTTTGTTTACATTCAGACAATCACCAATAGTCTCAATATCTGCGTGCTACGGTCGAACATGCACAGAATCATGCTGCACGCTTTTCACGTGTTTTGTATATTTCAATACCAGCGCAGCGTTGTCGTTACGATCGGCATGCTACACGTTTATGCTGCACGCTTTTCACGTGTTTTGTTTACGCTGGTGACAGCTGATTGATAGAAAACAACATTAACCTTATTTCTGAACATCAAAGAAACCGCTGTAGATGAACGAGATTCGTCAAAGTAAGACGACATATATGTGATACATACATTTGTCCATGTTTATCTAATATTATTCTGTACCCGTTTTAAGAGTTTGTGATAAGTATTGCGAAGCAGATAATTTCTTCTTAATAAATTACAAACAGTGACAAGAGTAGGCTAATCCAAAAAGATCAAAGACAATATTACCTGATGTTATAAGCATACACTTTTCAATGTTTGAATACATTTATGCATCTTATTTTCATCGATAACATTTCACAAAGGACAGACTTGCGTGTCATAATTTCTTTGAAAAAGTTGAAAATGTAATAACTTTCTTTGAAACAACATCAAAGACCGATATAGCAGACCTAAGTTACCAGAAATCGATAAACTTAATCACCTTATGTTGATCACGTGACCACTTCTCCGCGCACAGGTGTTCCGCGTAGTCATATTAGAAAGCAGAGCAGAGGCGCAGGGTAAAGGTAGAATTTACATGCCAAGTAATAAATATACACCATGCTGGCAGATTTATTCTTTTGTAATAACTGTCTTTAAGAAAACACAATAAAATGCATTCTTTAAATGTTTGCTGCCTTATCAAAATCTTTTTTTTTGCTTCTTGCTTGTGACTCAACCGAAAAAGTTATATCATTTAAAGATAATGACATAATAAGATCTCGACTGAAGACATTCTTTGAACGTTTACGTGGCATAGTTAAATAATTGTTCTTGTATTGTTGTGATTCAACGAGCATCTTGATAATACTCTTTGACAAGGGTACCTTTTACTTAAATGTTTATTGTGGTATGTGACAAATACACATATATGTAATTAAAATGTGTAATTGGTATATTTATACTATTTGAATCGTATTTGATAACAATACACTACTTTAGAGCGCACTCTGGCCTCTTTAACATAGCCAAGATACTACTATATATGTAAACAAAGTTAACATTGTCAACATTGATAATATCACAAGCTAGGAACATTGGTGTACTTACCGCAGTAATTATCTGAATGTATTTTTATTATTTCCAAAGTACTATATTAACTGCATGCATCAAATATCATAATTACATTTGATTATATCCATTTATCGATTGAACTACCACATTACGATGTTGAGTGCATATGTTTGGTGTTACAACCAATTGAATTGACAACTTCAAAAACTGAAAATAGCACATAAATTATCTCAATTACAAATGCATCTTGATACGCCCACATATCATCTAATACATAAGCAAAGCATAATTCGATACATTTTGATTACCCTGACATAAACTTATGCTCACGAAATTCTATGTTTAAATGTAGAACTTGTTGAATCGTCTTGACATTACCACATACGTTCAGCATGAAATATGATTTATTTATTTTTAAAATCAAGGAGTTTGAAGCTGTGAGTTTGCTATTTGCACAGTCTCTGTAACAATGCACATGTTATTGTATCTTCTCAACTATATTTATGCTGTTGGTTGCTTATTAACGATTATCATGTTGCTGAACTTTGTTGCTCATGGTCAACTAATTTATGCACAAAAATATATACCATTTAATGATAAAATATTGTTTTCGTGTATATCATTGTATTAATATATTTGGGCAACAGAAGTACCCTGCATGTTGAGATGTTGGTTTAAACACTCCATGCGAATATCCTCTCTGCAATATGTTACACACAGATTACCTTACAGAGTGAAATGTGTGAAACGGGTCTATTTGATCACGATTACTAATACGTTTTAGTACACAGTCAGCACTTCCTGAAACTGAAGCCATGTCAACTGTTCCTGAAACTGAAGCCATGTGAACTGTTCACGAAACTGAAGCCATGTGAACTGTTCACGTGGTCCTTGAAGACAGGATACACTGAAGAGAGGATGTATCATGATACCAACATGTCAACTGAAATATAATAAACATCAGCTATAAACTCATCATGGGTGATATAGGTCGTACTTGGTGCCCCTAAAAACGTAATACAGTCACTATAACATCATATCGTGCAATAAAATGTTTAACGAAACACTGGACTAGTTGTGTTTAACCATAACGTATCATAGCTAGAAACTAGTTTAGACTCGGAGCGTGATGAACATATCGCTGACATTAAAATGATCAACTCTTTCTTCATGCTATAAACTGTCTTACAAAAGCTGTAATTGTCCTGAAATGATCTGAAAACGACAATAAAACAAACGTTTAACCATTAAAAGTTATATTCCGGAGACTAAAGTTCAGGTTACCCATAGACCAGAGTAAAACAACTGAACATTATGGTTTGTATTCGATGAATCCTGCAAGGATATAACAGAGCAGTGCATGCTATGTGCTAAGTGCAATACTATCATGTTGTAACCGACACATTACACGGATTAAGTTAAGGGATTCTGTTCTTTCTATTGAAAACATTGCACCACACTATTGCAGGGCCTTTAAAGGGGCTGTAGCACGTGTTTTGCCAAAAAAAAATTTTTTTTCAAATTTCCGATTTATAATGTTAGTTTATGTCATTTATATTTACTTTAGAGGGTAAAACATCTTATTACTAAAACTAATTATCAGTAGTGGTAATAACGGTGTTGCGTATGTGGCCAACATTGGATGGCGGCTATTTGAATGTGATCTCGTTTTATATATTATTTTGAATTTCAAAAAACAGCTATTTCAACTTGATTTTCCGAAGAGAGAAGGGTGATTTACTAATAGTGACATTATTTTTCAATTACATTTCATCAACGTATTTCAGAGAAAAACGTGCTACTGCCCCTTTAATACAACTGCAAAAACAAGACATTCGACTCATCCAATCACTTCCCCAAATTGCAAAAACAGGAAAATAAGCAGGGTGATACGTGAATCGTTTGCTTTTTATAACCGTATCCGATAACGCTAATTTGTACCTTAGTAAATCACTGTACTGTTCCACACAATGGCGTATCACGTTGTGCTTTTTAATGTCCAGCTGCGTTATGTTAACAGGCTTTCAATAAAGTGTTTTCTGTCTACGGGTCTGTATTCCTCCCGGTGAGAAATGTTCATATATCATTTTACATCAGTACAGAGGGTCATCTGGCCAGCTTGAGAGCTTTGTCCAACTTGGCAGTCATTTTGATTTAGTGTTTGGAATCTTTTCTTAATTGGACACACACAGAGAGGTTAATACCATAATCAATTCGTTCCGTTGTAAGCTCATGTAATGATCTCTGACACTGGATGCATAAACTGACGGTAACTTTTATGAAAGAGACAATCTCACCCAGGTGTTTCATGATATATTAGATAACAAAAGTTGATTGAAGAAATACCTATTCGTGTTTTAATATGTTCTCAAACAAGGCTGTTAAACGTATCAGCAGTGATCTCAATAGGGCCATAGCACTGTGGCGTCAACTATATGACGTCTTCACATTGTCATATTTGTTCTTCGTGATTTTGATTTCAAGATATTCAGTGATTCATTCAACTTTTTCTTATAATGGATTTTTCATCACGTTGAATATGTATCATCTGTGTCATATTATTCGTTTAAATTTGACTTACTTGAGTCACTGAATGTTTGAAATGTCAATCTACAAATAGTATAATATGAGTCATTGATGTATCTCTTTTCATTATTCTGAATAACGTTTATTTTTTAGGTTCTGTGAAGTTGGCGAAATTTTTCCAGTTCTTTATTCTCATTCAAAATATGAAGTTAGCGAATATTTGCTAACTTCACATTTTGAATAAGGAATAAGGAACTGGGAAAATCGCTAACTTCACAGATCCTACTTGTTATGTTAAGTATGTAGGTTTGTTCTGGCTGATGTATATATACCGAAACGTCGTGCTCTCACAGAAAAACACATTTTAAGACATGTAATTATTCTTTTCTTTCGGTGATTTCGTCTTATCATTGTTATCGTTATCGTCACACTAATTTCCGCTAAATCGTTTCTCTTCTCCTATCTATAATTAGAAAGTTATACACAAAATATTCGCCTAAATGTGTTAACCTCTGGGTGAGAAGACGCTTTGAGAATATTTTTTCTCACACCGTTCCTTGTTGTCCTCGTTCTATCTGACTGAAATACTGAATACTACACTAGTGTTAGATGACTCAGTCCTTTAACGTAAGATCACATACAAATGGGAAACCAACCGGCCAATTGACAATGACAATGACAATGATATGCATTTCTCTTGTGGGAAATGTGTTGTGTCTGCATACTTATGCATTGTGGGAAACTTGTGCAGTATCCATACATACTCGTTGATACACTGTTCTGGGGAACAAGACGTTAATAACGCGTAACACGTTTAGGTGTGTCACCATTTGACTATGGGTAAATTAACGTTTGAACAAATATAACAATCACGTGTATATTTTAAACGGCCATGTCAGCTATGATATCTGGGAGAGCAGTGGCTCGTGAATTCTTAAGTGTTTTCAAAAGATGGTGTTTATGAGTAATTCTCACATGTTGAAATAATTAAGCTTTGCATATGTGGAGTTTATAAAATTTCGATGTCAATCCAATAATTTGAACGTTCAAATACAGCTTTTCTCAAATACATTGGTTCCATATAATGAATTGATTTGTAACACATGTAATACTGACATAATTGAAGATGAAAACCACTTATAATGTTAATACGTCCATCATATAAACACTCTAGATCTGAATATATTCCAGCTTATTACTATAGCCACCTTCAGCTGTCAAATTTCAAGCGCTTATAAAATATTAATGTTCTCAAAGGGATATGTATATGCTTGAAGAAACACCTACGCTGAATAATATTGTATTACCATTAATTGTATATTTGCTCTAAACACCATGCCATTTATATGTCATACCTTCTGTACTCTTGGCCACATGGCCTTCAATTCTGAATAAATGAAATGAAATGAAATCTGCTTATATGTTGACATAATAAAGCTATCCTTTCATTGGAGTTTATGAATATTTCTTATATGTTGACATAATAAAACTATCTACATATAGAATATTATTGGAACGTTGATTCGGTCGTTTTGAACCAATCGATATTGTGTACATGGTGACGGAGATATTAATACCTGGGATATAACTGGTACGTGAATTCTATAGAAATCGAAATCATAAATATTTACAGAGTACACTTTTCGGCGGGTTTCTCAAGTGAATACTGCAGGTAGAAACTGAACTATTCCTGTATTTCCTCCCATTATAAGGTGTTATGAGACCATGTGTACACATTGAGGAACATGGTGGGGTACTCCACGTATTAAATATAAATTAATAAATATCAGTGATGTGATTTTAGATCGTTCACAGTAGTTCAAATAGCTTCCTTGTGGGAATATCAATATGCTTTCATTTTCAAGTATAGGAATTGGTGTTTACATACTGCGAAACATTGTTGACCACTTAATGCATCTACTCGGTTGTTATTGTTTCATAATGCTCTTAAGAGCGACTCGGAGATACATATTTACAAATGGAAACTGAAGTGAACGTTATCGATAAGTCATTTTCACTTCGTTCAATATCGCCCAAAGCCAAACTAGTAATGTTGTGTATTGAAATTACCAAGTACCATTACCATTCATCCCCATCTTATGAGACCATATTTACATATAAGGGAAACGTTAAACTGGACCCTCTTTGAGCTGACTCCTTTGCACGAGCTTGGATGAGCCTGGAAGGCAAAACTGAAGCAGACATTTTCGATTCGAAGATTCTATTTCATTTCATTTCATTTCATTAAAACTCCTAACATATTGTATCTTAAATTTTACGTAATCAAATCATTTTACGTGTATTAAAAACCATTAATCAACGTTGATTAGGGTTTCAACCTTCACTAATTTCCCTATGGTACCCAGAAGTAAATATGAATTCAAACAATGGAAACACTCTGAACTAAATTATTTTCAAAATGAAATTAAATGCGTGTTATTTTCACGACTTCATAACTAATGTCACGATTGTAATAGAAGGTTTCCCGAAAATAAACCTGAAGCGAAAATTGTCCTCGTCAAGATTTCATTTCTTTTTTACATCGCTCTACATAGTTAACATACTGTGTTACATATTTTATGCTGTATCTTGTTGCCAAGTATTATGATACCAAAGTACACATTACAGCCTATAACAGAACTTTTATTGTATTTACAATGCTTTTATGTTCCATAACTAACGATTACATTCAAGCCGAGACATTCCGTTTAAAGCAAATACATAAACCAGGGTTGTTTTCAAATATTGTTCAGACGTTGATCTATAATCATTTTCTGATATAAATGTAGTTTTGTCGTCTAACATACAGGTAAATTTATATATCGTGGATAACCAATATTAAGGCTGTCAACAAGCATGTCCCGACCAACGTCGAGTCAAACTAGGATGGCCCCATTAACCGGTGGCACTCACTGTGAAATTGTTAGATCATCGGTGACGTTGTAATCCTTCTGAGGTCATATCCACTGCATAATAACTATGAGATTATTCATGAACGACGGTATATTGGAGTGTAAGATGATATGTTATCTATTGCATACTGATAGACAATGCACTGGATACATAAGTGTTACACAACTGTCACGCGAGTGCATTATGATAAGTGCATGAACCAGATATCTACAGATATACTTATGAAGACATCTCGCTATATCTAGGTTAAGTATATGTATGTTTACCATATCAGACAATGGTTAATACTAAATACTATTTGACGTTAACTAGTGTACGTGGTATATGATGACGTCATCAGCCTTGCATTATTTTGCAATTGGATCAGAACGGGAAATGTACATCACATTGTGAAACATTATTTCCCTTAACATTGCAGTCACAACGTTTCTATCAATTGATATTGTTTCAACAATAGTTGATAAAATTATGACTTCTTTTGAAACTCTGACAGTAGTTTGTACACAGAGTGAACCATAATACATACCGTATTTCTGCAATGGGTGTCTAATTAAAACGTTATTGATGCCTCTACTGAGTAATAATCAATCTACTGAGTGACTCATGCATATGATTGTTTGCTACTTACATACATAAGCAACACGTGTTGCATTGGTAAGTGTCAGGTATTGACAGTATGATAAACGTGTCTCATTAACTGCTATAGGTATTGACAGTATCCCGTTGAGACAGATTGTTGTTGTCGCCCTTATACAATAACAACTTATGACTCGTGTGAGTCTGTGTATATCCCTTCTGCATTCTGATATTTGTATACGGATGGTATACCCACCATAGTTTGATATACAAGTAGATATTTGTAATTCACGAGATCATATGCCAACTGCTCTCTGATAGAAGTAACTATAAGCTGATGGTGCACTTGTTTGCTTTCTTATTTTCATGCAGATAGATCGTTAGATCGTTTATCTACTACACTCTGATAGAAGTATCTGAAGCCGATAAATCTGATACTCTGTTGGAAGTATCTGTACGTCAATAGATCGCATACATTCTGCAAATTGACAAAGGTACATGTATTGATAGAGCGCATGCCTAGTAGATAGATAGAGAGAAGTATGTGTATGTGATACATGTAGAGCACCAACTTCCCAATGCAAGGCATAACTCTTGCCAGTCTCCATTACTGGCTGATTTAGGCCTTGCAGTATTTCCTTAAGAAATATGTGGCCCGCTATGCATTTCTGGTGCAGTGATTCACTATTTTGACACAAGAAAGCGAGGGAAATACCGCAAGGGATAAATCAGCCAGTAATGCAGACTGGCAAGAGTTATTCCTTGCGTTTGGAAGTTGGTAGAGCACATGCCCAGTACACTTTGATAGAAGTATGTGTATGTGTACAGTTACTTCGAAAAAGTATGCTGTGATTTCCAGCATGAATAAATTTACGCGTTTATAGACAAAATGCAAAATGTTTCCGACGCAGGGATGAATATGTGTACTTCGATAATTCATGATATTTGGCGTCAGGTGATAACGATTATTTGCATATTGTTACTTCTTGGAATGAGTTAATCACTGATCGGTGTCTTTCTGATAAATAATGACTGTAATTTAACGTTGAATTGTTGTCATCAAGTTCACTTAATCACTTAACTGCAAAACCACAATTTACCTTTCTTTTCCACCCGCTGGGGTGATGTGCTGCATCCCAAAAGTATGTTACCTTACCAGTGTACAATAAGTATGTAAGTGAACATTTACATTTGATTTAAGTGTCTGCTTCTAATAAAACGTAGCGATGGAATAATTCAAATGTTACGTTTGTGTGTGTTACACAGTTGATACCTCATTGTAAACTTGACACCTCTATTATCACAGAACGTTAAAATAATCAGGGGTTTTAAAGAAATAAGAAAAGTAGAAAGACATACAGTGATGCTTTGTCAGTAGAATACCAGTACATTGTGAACGTATTGTGAATGACATCCAAAGGAAATATGATGAACAAACCTTTTGGATGCAGCTGTATTGTATAACTTATGGGTGCTGAAAATAATTGCCGGATAATGATAGCCATTTCCTCGTGCCAATATTGTCTACACAGTTGATAAACAGCCTTCATTGATTCGTCTTTATTGTAATTACACTTAACCATTGATTCCAAGGCTGACTGATGTTGGCAAGAATACAATGGTCGCAAAGAATGATTTTTCTTAAAGGAGGAGAGTATTGAATTGTAATATTTTACCTTCACTGTTTTGACACCTTGATATATATCCATTCAATGTCAGATGCAGAGTCGAATATTAACGATACTGTTATAGTTTGTTGATCAGAGTCGAATATTAACGATAATTTTATAGTTTGTTGATCAGAGACGAATATCAACGATAATTTTATAGTTTGTTGATCAGAGTCGAATATCAACGATACTTTTAGAGTTTGTTGATCAGAGTCGAATATTTACGATACTTTTATAGTTTGTTGATCAGAGTCGAATATTAACGATACTTTTATAGTTTGTTGATTAGAGTCGAATATTAACGATACTTTTATAGTTTGTTGATCAGAGTCGAATATTAACGATACTTTTATAGTTTGTTGATCAGAGTCGAATATTAACGATAATGTTATAGTTTGTTGATCAGAGTCGAATATTAACGATAATTTTATAGTTTGTTGATCAGAGACGAATATTAACGATAATTTTATAGTTTGTTGATCAGAGTCGAATATTAACGATACTTTTATAGTTTGTTGATCAGAGTCGAATATTAACGATACTTTTATAGTTTGTTGATCAGAGTCGAATATTAACGATACTTTTATAGTTTTTTTTATTAGAGTCGAATATTAACGATACTTTTATAGTTTGTTGATCAGAGTCGAATATTAACGATACTTTTATAGTTTGTTGATCAGAGTCGAATATTAACGATAATTTTATAGTTTGTTGATCAGAGTCGAAAATTAATGATAATTTTATAGTTTGTTGATCAGAGTCGAATATTAACAATACTTTTATAGTTTGTTGATCAGAGTCGAATATTAACGATACTTTTATAGTTTGTTGATCAGAGTCGAATATTAACGATATTTTTATAGTTTGTTGATCAGAGTCGAATATCAACGATACTTTTAGAGTTTGTTGATCAGAGTCGAATATTTACGATACTTTTATAGTTTGTTGATCAGAGTCGAATATTAACGATACTTTTATAGTTTGTTGATTAGAGTCGAATATTAACGATACTTTTATAGTTTGTTGATCAAAGTCGAATATTAACGATACTTTTATAGTTTGTTGATCAGAGTCGAATATTAACGATACTTTTATAGTTTGTTGATCAGAGTCGAATATTAACGATAATGTTATAGTTTGTTGATCAGAGTCGAATATTAACGATAATTTTATAGTTTGTTGATCAGAGTCGAATATTAACGATAATTTATAGTTTGTTGATCAGAGTCGAATATTAACGATACTTTTATAGTTTGTTGATCAGAGTCGAATATTAACGATACTTTTATAGTTTGTTGATCAGAGTCGAATATTAACGATACTTTTATAGTTTTTTTTATTAGAGTCGAATATTAACGATACTTTTATAGTTTGTTGATCAGAGTCGAATATTAACGATACTTTTATAGTTTGTTGATCAGAGTCGAATATTAACGATAATTTTATAGTTTGTTGATCAGAGTCGAAAATTAATGATAATTTTATAGTTTGTTGATCAGAGTCGAATATTAACAATACTTTTATAGTTTGTTAATAAGAGTCGAATATTAACGATACTTTTATAGTTTGTTGATCAGAGTCGAATATTAACGATATTTTTATAGTTTGTTGATCAGAGACGAATATCAACGATAATTTTATAGTTTGTTGATCAGAGTCGAATATCAACGATACTTTTAGAGTTTGTTGATCAGAGTCGAATATTTACGATACTTTTATAGTTTGTTGATCAGAGTCGAATATTAACGATACTTTTATAGTTTGTTGATTAGAGTCGAATATTAACGATACTTTTATAGTTTGTTGATCAGAGTCGAATATTAACGATACTTTTATAGTTTGTTGATCAGAGTCGAATATTAACGATAATGTTATAATTTGTTGATCAGAGTCGAATATTAACGATAATTTTATAGTTTGTTGATCAGAGACGAATATTAACGATAATTTTATAGTTTGTTGATCAGAGTCGAATATTAACGATACTTTTATAGTTTGTTGATCAGGGTCGAATATCAACGATACTTTTATAGTTTGTTGATCAGAGTCGAATATTAACGATACTTTTATAGTTTTTTTTTATTAGAGTCGAATATTAACGATACTTTTATAGTTTGTTGATCAGAGTCGAATATTAACGATACTTTTATAGTTTGTTGATCAGAGTCGAATATTAACGATAATTTTATAGTTTGTTGATCAGAGTCGAAAATTAATGATCATTTTTTAGTTTGTTGATCAGAGTCGAATATTAACAATACTTTTATAGTTTGTTGATCAGAGTCGAATATTAACAATACTTTTATAGTTTGTTGATCAGAGTCGAATATTAACGATACTTTTATAGTTTGTTGATCAGAGTCGAATATTAACGATATTTTTATAGTTTGTTGATCAGAGTCGAATATTAACGATAATTTTATAGTTTGTTGATCAGAGTCGAATATTAACGATAATTTTATAGTTTGTTGATCAGAGTCGAAAATTAATGATAATTTTATAGTTTGTTGATCAGAGTCGAATATTAACAATACTTTATAGTTTGTTGATCAGAGTCGAATATTAACGATACTTTATAGTTTGTTGATCAGAGTCGAATATTAATGATAATTTTATAGTTTGTTGATCAGAGTCGAATATTAACGATACTTTTTATAGTTTGTTGATCAGAGTCGAATATTAACGATACTTTTTATAGTTTGTTGATCAGAGTCGAATATTAACGATACTTTTTATAGTTTGTTGATCAATGACTGTGAACTACCCCGTTGATCACACGTGCACCCGGATGTCGCTGTGTATGTGTATCAGTGAGTGATATACCGCACCCTGCACATACACTATAATGCATGATGCAGCAAATATCAATAAAAGAAAATTGGAGATTGGTTTTAAAAATTTGATGTTTTTTTCCAATGAATGGACTTGAAAGGCCTTTTATCTCACGTGTTTAGTTTTCTAAGGGGACAAGGACTATTAAAATGTGAATCTATCATAATATAATAATGACGACATGTGTAAACAAATATGTAAAAATGCCCAACCTTAACGGTAGCTATAGCGCCCTTCATTCAAACCTTTCAGAAAACTGATTGTGCCAGTCTGTAAGTTAAGATATCTCTACAGATGTGTCTGGAACAAAAAAGTTAACCATCTGCGAAATTTGTGCGATACTTTTAAAAAATAAAGTTTAAACTATTCAATAGATATGACATATTATGTCGTTGTTAGGAAACCATACATTATAGAACATTATAACCATAAACCATAATGTATCAATATTGACTCAGTCAACATACAAGAGAATAGTTTATAGGTAAACAAAGACTGCCATGTGTGTATAAATATAAAAAGAAATAATGAAAAGGATTTCATTTATAAATGTCATTTGACCTGGACGTGATATGGTATGATAAAGAAATAAAATTAAACTTTATCGAAGGTGATCGACGTATATACCGGCTACTAGTTCCAAATAGTAAATACTGACAACATTTCATGACAATTTATTTTGTCAATCTGACTGATAATAATGTTTATACTAAGCGAAATATAATAGTTCAAAAGAGACCAATATTGTCAAGGATAGTGATTTAATTAAATATAGATTAAAAATTGAGAATAATGGAAACCATTTGTCAGAAAATTTTCCATTTGACTGTTTCTTTTTTAGATGAATGTTTCAACAGCCTAGCCAATGTTTTGTTATGTCGGGAGTTGTTCTATGTTTTTAAAAATGTTCAATCTCCGAAGTAATTGCAAAAGTAACTTTGTAGCAGCGTTAAGATGGAGATTACTTCAGAACTAAAACGTCCATGCTAATAAGACAGATACCAAGTGAAATATTGTAGTTTAGAATACATTTGCAATAGCGTTGAGATGAGAGATTAATTCAGAACTAACACATCCGTTTTGAATTAATACCATTACAACAATGTCTGTTGTAGTCAAGCTAAGATGTGCTGACAAATTTCTATTTTCAAAACACACATTCAAACGAACCAAGGTTATACTTTGTAAGCATTACCTACACATTCTCCGGATTTACGTATGCTACTGGAAAATCGGTGAAATCGACCGTAAATGGTGGGTCATAACAACTGTCAAGAGATAGTTTCTGATGAAATAAACAAGATGATTGACAGGTGCTTGTTTATATGGCATGTCACTACTTGTCCACCGTAGGTAACTTGTCACTTATCTCCTTTATTTACTAAAACATGTCCAAGAAAAGCAAGGTTTCTGGATTGCACCTTGATATATATAAAAAAAACCTATATATTTATATGTATTGATAAAACGTTTAGGAGAATATGCTAAACTAACTTACTCACGTAACCAATGAATAAAGAAAGGAACGGTTAACATGTTAAATCCTATTTCATTCTGAACATCTTAATAGCTTTGCTTATCCACGAATTGTGTATTTAGTTCTTTAAGCGATTGTCATTCTGACCAGTAAATCGACAATAACGTGAACAATAATATCGTATGACTTACGAAGCGAGTATGTTTTGCATTAACCAAGACATAGCGTCGTAACAGCACACACGTCAGAGTGTAATAATATCTTTATTACCCATTTGTTCATGTAAAAATCAGGATACGTTTGTATGATGGCCCGCTTCAAGAAGCCTTGCGTTGAAATGGATTCACTTCGTCACGAAGAAAAACACAACGCGACAATGTGTACATATTTAAGGTAATAGATGTCAGGCGAAGTGTAATGTGCACTTGTGTACACTTGAGATATATGGCACCGCTCATTTTTAATTAATAAGATATTGGTTTCACTTTTTGGTTCTCATAGATGTAATGTTAAGCCTTATAACTATCTATCACATTCAATAGTTGTATACGTGTTGAAGGGTCGCACATACAGAAAATTAAGTGTATACACTATTATTATTTACTATTATATAAAAATGACTATTTTCAGCAGTTAGTGATGAACGTCTTTCGCAATATTTATTAAGGCGTAATTAAACTTAATGGTTTAAAGTACACCCTAGCATATGCATGACTGCATTTTGATTTACACTCATGTGCATCTATTCCGTTAAAAGCTAGCACACCTGATCTCTGGTTCACGCCCTTTGATGTCACCTCAAGGAATATACGTACATTGTGAGATATCATGTTTCAATTAGTACATATATGGTGTTGGTAATGCTTGATAGTTACACTACGTCTATTTACATTCCCACATGGACGCTACAGGTAAATGGCCTACAGGTAACTCCATCTTCCCGTGTTCCCACGTAGCTACAGGTGTGTCAGATGACTAAGGTTAATTTCTGTAATTTGTAAATAAAAATTACACCCGTTCAATGGACATCTTGAATGAATAGTGAATGCGTTGAGGTGTTCATAATGTTATGTATGTCAACAGTAAAACATGACAAATGTCTAGTTTCCGTGTAAATAAAATCACGTGTTCAATGAGTATCTGATTGACTTACATCTTTATACATGCATATCAAAATATACGACTCTTGGTCATATGCTAAATTGATATTGGCTTAAAGAATTTATCATAAATAAGTCCTAGTGGAAAGTGTTGCATACTAGTCACGCCTGGTGGCTTCTACTCGTGTGGTAAGATGATTGGATTGTCCGCTGTTGACAAGAGACTAGTGTAATCGCATCAGTTTTATTTGCTAAAACCTGCTTACAGAGAATGTTACCAGATTATATATTACCTCACTGCCACATCTGACTGAGCATGCTGGTTACTTTATGGTGTACTGCATCACTTCCTGATATCATCTAGTTCTTGTTTTCATGCGGAGACTTTAGTCTTGAAATCTAGTATGTGAACCTGTGAACGCAAATATTTTCAAAAATAATAAATAAAAGTTGATTCCTTGCCTCCATACCATAATGTCCCTATTCATCAAGTACTCGGACAGAACATCCTCTATTGGTGATGACTGGTGACCACTATTGAACCCCAGTCAACAGTGATGGTTGGTTAGATTCAACTCATAAAAGGCAACCAAAACCTTAATTCAAAGCGGAAGCAACAAAATCAAATCCCAAAATCTCTACTTCCCTTTACAAAAAAATCCTCCTATTTCGTTGTCCATCATAAGCTATTCAGTCCAGTCAACATTGCACGTCCAGATGGACATTCAATGACCCCTTATCACCCATGATGTTCAGGTGAAATCATCTGTTAACCCCAGGTGTCCCATGACTCATAATGTTTACAGCAGTTTTCTCATATGCTTTATTAAAATGGTATCAGCGACATTATCGGGATTCTACAGAAACAAGCTGTGCGGGCCATAATAAGTCATTACTTTGTCACACAGGACAAAAGCCTCACTGTCAATCTGAAGCGAAAACGAGGTCGCCTTAGTGGATAGTCATACGTGGAGCTTCACATTTTGTGGTTATTAATTCAATTAATGTACGCATTTGAAAGTAGAGTCTCTGATTTAAGGGAAGAATATATTTAAGGCACTGGATGAAATATTGGAGATGCAATTATTGGCACCTTCAACATAACAATGTATCATTTTACCTTGAAACTATTCACTCACGCAGTAGTTGATTTGTTGGTCTATTGTTTTACATGTCTGTGAAGGCAATGTAATGAAATAAGAGACTATAACATATTTTGTAACAGATGGCGAAGTGCAGTGATCCTTCAGATAGACATTGCAACAATGACATTAACTATGTAAAAACAAGGTCTTGTATTGCACTATAAGTCCTTGTAAAATGTAGGAACAAAAAGCAACCACATACATGCACAAACAAAGTGTACGATACTCGACGTGTATTCTAACACTTGTGTTAACTGACCTCTGTCGTCAGGGGTCACAGCTGTCAAATATCAATCACGTGTCGATTGCAGGATAAGATGTTTTATCATCCACCCGATTACCTCCCTTGTCGAGAGGAAATCGACCGTGCTGATCTTGCTACTAACCGCGAGAACTCCTTACGTTTTACGAGACTTCAACCTTGGGGGTAGAGGTAGTCCTTGGTAGGTCTAGTGTAGACTGGCACCTAGTTTATAACAATATTATCATCTTACTGAAGGGGTCTTTTAAAGAGAAGGTTCTATCGGAGTTTCCGCCATTTTGTTTTTGTTCATTAAGTGAAATGATAAAATTCTACATTCTTACACATGTTACACCCTGTTAAAAATAAAACATAAATATTGATACAATATTCACAAAGTTATAACATTTCACTAGACCGATCACAAATGTCTTGTGTTGCCGTAGCAAAGATTTCCACGCTCGTAGCTCCGATTGATGGTATGACTTTTCATTGTGTTATTGAGTGTGCGCTACTCATTATGCAACTGTTAAATATAAATTTCATCGACATGTAACTATCAGTAATGTCAAAACTGGGTTGTGTTATAATCATATATTAATGACATATAAACAGGAATGTCACCTCGAATTTCGTTTCCACAAATACCCTGACAGACTGTGAGGTAGTCTATATAGTCTGTTGAAGTCGGAGTTCGGGCGATATTCCTGTTGACCCTAGTATCCTGAATAAATATCCATATCCAAAGTAACTATGCTGAGGTCAAGAGCTTCGGTTTAAACGTTTTAAGTTACACGTACTTGTAAAATACGTGTTTGTGATAAACTTAAGAGGACATTTCAATATGAGATGAGCGGAAGCCGTAGATCAGATAGGGCAGTAGTTTTGTTTAGATGTCATTTTAGATTGATGATGTTAGGATTAATCTCTCTAGGTTCCCTAAATGCACACCATGCAGCTTGTGTAGATACGATAACGGATAGGATGTATACATGGTCACCAGTTCCCAGTACCTCATTTTCTTCCCACAGTGCTTGCTCCATTCAGATTTCCGATCCTAACCTCTGTTTTGGTATGTGGACTTTCTCAGCTAGAAATGGAGTGTCCTGATTGGTTGCATTTGAATCTAGTTATGCAATCCGAGCGACGCCGTTGTAAAAGTGGCATTTGGCAATGACACGTCATAATGCTGAAATAAACGTAAGATAAACGTTTTCTAGTTTAATGTGTTTTCCTCGAAATATGCTATTTGATTTTGTGAAAACAATTGATCATAAATATGCTGATAACTAAAGAAGACTAAATGAGAGACCCAACCGAAAATAGTTTTGTTTTGTTTTCTTATTGCTAATTAGCAAGATCCTTTACAGTCAAATGCAGGGATACAGTATGAGTTACCCCTTTGCCCCGCTAAGAAATTTTGCTGGAACCGAAATATAAAGCCTAATATAAGAGAGGTTATGATCGGAAATCTTAAGGGAATAACCTCTGTGGGAAGAGAATACTAAATATTTGAGCATTGGAGAATTTGAAATTAAAGCCATTGTAAAGAAATTACTCTTTTAATTACATAGTGTTGTTAAAGTCAATGATTTACACCATAAACGTCGCTCAATGTCGTGATTTCTAGATCCGCCGTATACACTGCTCAGTTTGAGAAACCTCTCTCAGTCTATTACTTAACGATAAAAACATGACATCGACAGCTGCTATATACAAGGACCTTCTTACCACGTGAGTATGTATCGTGATTTATTAACCACTACAAATAACTTCATGGCGCCCTACACACTCATTAGGTCCAAGTCAAGTTGAGCCTGTGTCGAGCATAAACGATCAGGTATATATGCAGGTATGAACAAACTCAACATAAACGTGTTGACCCGCTAAACACTCGAATACAAACTTTGTCACGAGAATATACTTCTACACCCACCACTGTATGTTTGAATATCGTGTAGGGACATACAGACCACACCTAGCAATCAACAATAATAATCACACGGCATGCCATAAAGAACGTGTGTATGCTCTGTGTGATACAATTTATATGTCATTTGTTGTCAGGGTTGTACATTTGAGTATAATATATAATACAATACAATAGAAGACACGTGATCGCCATATCATATAGTTTGCTGTGGTGAAATAATATAAGTTTATAATGTATGCTATTGATAATTATAAAGGTATAACATGTTTTGGCAGTAAAGCTGAAACCTGATTAGAAATTCATGTCAGTTAGGCAGTGAACACATGCAGCATTGTTATAACTGGGATACCAATATCTGCAATAGTACATATTCTTGTATAGTTTCTGGACGAGTGCCCTACAGAAACATCCGCCAGCAGTGACTGTACGAACAGCATATACCCGTTCGGCCACCGTGATCTCGACAAAAAACGAGGTCCAACCAGCTATTTATACATTCAGTACCCCTCTGATAAATGTAAAGTGGCACAGCTCCAAAACAGAATGCATATTAGAAATACGCGCCATTTATAAGTTAACATTGATATATCATGTCATGTAATTTAATATGAAGAGAGTTTTTAAATAGTAGTAAAACATGATTTATCATACACTTTTTTAAATTTTTTTAGAATAGATATTTCTGAGCGGAAGACAACATCGTTACTCCATACTCAACACGCTGACTTATCTGATTACAGTATATAGGTTAGCGCATAAACAACGTTCAAATACACTTTCAAAGGATTTTCAACAACAAAAGTCATTTTTTAAAACGCGACCGTTTGATCTTCACAGATATTCATCAGGGCAGTTAACTCTTATAATGTCCATACATTGTGCTTTCCTAACAACTTTCAAAGTATTTAGTGAACCATTTGGGTAAATCACTTTAACGCGACCGTTTGGTCTTCACCATGACGGTTAACTCTTATAGCGCCAATGTCGACTCGTAATACAACTTGTTATCAGACATCAGATATATCGTACTTCCCTAACAACTTTCAATGTAGGCAGTGAACCCAACTCAGGTAGACCAGCGGTGAGAAAATCTGCAACGTTATCACTTTCCATCCATTGACAGATAGCATCTGTAGTTTCTCTAAAGTGTTATCTGGCGGAGCATCTTGAAGTGGATGTTCTTGATAAACTATAATGTGGTCTTTATTCAAGGATGTGGCTGTTTGAATACTGTGTGAGTGATCCATATACATGTTTCGGGTCATCTGACGTTTGGTCTTTGGAACGAGGGGAAAGTCTCAGAGGAGAAACTTGAACAAATTAAGAGAAACGTTTTTGATAGTTACTCTTTCCATTATTTTGAGCAATTTACGCTTGGTAAAATTCGGTAAACGTGTTGCGGCAAATAGCAATTAGCCTAGTGCAAATAACGTCTTTAGTCTAAGGTGCACGGAACTAATGTTATAACTACGGACTAATGGACTGTGTATACATAGAGTCTGAAATAACGTCACACTACAGATTTGTGTCTTTATTTTATAAACATAGTAAGGGATGGATTCCTCGATAGTAATGTGATGGTTGAGTCCTTGTCCGAGAGCTCGAGACTAGAATGCTTTGGTTTAAACTCTCATTTCGAGCAGTACTTAGAGAAAATGATTGTTTAAATGACCAAAGCCTAGTGCGTTTTTTCCAATTAATTTGTATGATGTTTACATGTTAAACTTTTGGTCCTCGCTGCATGATTGTTTGCATGAGTGTTTCTAAATATCCACATATCTAAATACTGTCGTTCCGTTTCAGAGATGGTTCCAACACCGACTGGCATGCTGGAGACAGGCACAGGGATTACCAGCCAATAGCGGATCTGTCAACGACTGACGTCATTTCCGGGTTGAAAACGAGGCCACTAAGGGGAGCTAATTCTGCAAAGACTGCTTTGGTTTTATGTTAAATCTGTTCTTATGTTTGTTTATGATTTGTTTTTCTCCAAAGATTTACAGGACTGTTCCTTTTGGAAGTTCAGGGAAATTGACACTTGAGGGCGCTTTCATTGTGTATATATCACTCATGTCAGGATTCAACATGTGTCGCATATTGTTTATTTATCACCAATGTTTCCAATTATTTTGTCTTTGTAAGATATATACAGCTAATTTATTGACGGATTGTGTTTAAATAAATATGTGTATTACGGCTATTGTTTAGTTGTTGTGTCTGTCGGTATGACGTATTGCCCAACAAGACAATTATCTCATAGGCCAGTACACAAGACACGTAATTGCCATACAACTCAAGTACTCCATTGCTTATAACAGAGCAGGGTTAATTTGTGGTTAACCTTCAACTTGCTTACTCCATTGCAAGTCACATATTTCATTAATTAATTACCATACGGGGGTAGATTTTCGAAGCTCTCCTAGTGCTAAGATAGTCGTAAGTACCATACAATAACTTTGGCTTACGACTATCTTACCAGTAGTACTATGAGAGCTTCGAAAATCTAGGCCCAGGTCACTTGTTTAATTGGTTATCATATAAGTCACTTATCTAATTGGTTACCATAGGTTAAAAGGTTACATGGTTACTTTCATAAAGGATTTGTTACAATTTAAAACCAACGTGAGTGTTTATATGATCATTACTCACTAGTGATCTTACAGTGATGAACGGCTTCGACAAACTCCTCATGGGACATTTGTGAAACTATAGTAGAACAGTAGAACAGTAGAACAGTAGAACAAACTTCTACAGTTGACAAAGTTACTTTGACTCTGGCGGGATTCGATCCCTGATCTTCTTAATTGATGCCAATGCAATCCGCTTTTTCGCCCAGATTGTCTTGAATATGTCAAAGTTGTCTCATTTGCTCAGATGAGAGTATATTCCGACGACTACCTGGAGATTACGAATCATAAGATTTATGTTTGTTAAGATAATACTTGTAAATTATCATATTCATATGATCAGTGATCCGGACCAAAATGTCGAAATATCATTGCTGTATTTAATTGATACTAGACCAGTTTTCATCACGGCAATGTCGTAACTTCAGACACCAGTATTAAGGAATACAGAAACGTGGACGTCAACAGTGGACAAGAGAGACATTCTTTTATGAAGTGTCACCATGTAGGACATTAACAGCTTCTAAAAAAATATTTTTTATTGCGAACGAATGTGAAGGTGAATACGCCTTAAAATAGCATCATTTGAATATGATCACGATGTGCGGAGTTTTATCTCGCAGTACTCTGATGTGTCTCTCGACAATAGCAATATTAGGTTCTTAAAACCTCTTTTTTCTTTTACATTAAACTTGTTATAGAACAGATCACACGCATTATGGATGGAATTCTTTGCAAGTATATTGACTCATTTTAATTCGGCATAAATGGTGCCATTATGATCTTTTGATCAATGTCTTTGGTAATAAATGTCACATAAAAGGCAATGCCCATTCTTGTCGAGTCAGCATATGCTGCAGTGGTGTCAATAAAGTGTATATCCTCATTGCTGGGATAAAGCGCAGTATATCGCCTCCCTCAATCTGGATACAAAATCTCAAGGTCGGGAGTTCATTAATATGCTCAGGGACAAACGAAATGCTGGTTTTGAAAAGGATAACACGATTTCAATGCACACCTAAATCCGTGGCTGGAAACATTATATAATTATTATTCATAAGTCTGCGATAAAAGTCGATGGAAAGCAGAATTATTTAACGTTTACCAATGCTATTAGCCTTTATTGGTTCGCTGGTCCAATCGACGGGGCAGAATGTTTCGGTAAATGTTCCACTCGACCCTCGAGTCGAGACAAGAACGTACTCCCCGATTTTGCTAATTGTGAAGGTCACAGGCATTATATGGGTAGTGTCTGTCGGGAAAGAATCCACAAACACAATATTACCATGCAGTGTACGGTTATCACAATTTTTTAACTAAAAAATGTGTTCGAAATAAACGCTTCTTTAACAGTGATATGACGTTTGTGGGTAGAACAACACAGTTTAAATTCAGTAAAATGTAAATAAAAACATTAGAGATCCAATTTTTTATTCGAACGTATTGATTATAGAATATGTCTTGATTTTGATAATAAGTACAAGTGACGAAGAAGCAATCGACTGACATTTTACGGTTGCTTCAAGTAGTCAACACTGTCATAAGAGGAGAAGGTGGTATAAACCGAGGAGTAACATTAGATGTAAGGTCGTAGTAATAGTTGTAGAAGTTGTAGAAGTAGTAGCAGTAGTAGTAGTAGCAGTGGTTGTAGTAGTAGTAGTAGTGGTTGTAGCAGTAGTAGTTGTAGTAGTAGAAGTTGTCATTGTAGTAGTAGTAGTGTTAGTAGTAGTAGTATCAACAACAGTAGCAGTAGTAGTTGTAGTAGCAGTTGTAGCGTTTGGAGTAGTAGTAGATGTAGTAGTAGAAGTTGTCATTGTAGTAGTAGTAATAGTAGTAGTAGTGGTTGTAGTAGTAGTCGCTGTAGTAGTAGTAGTAGTAGTAGTAGTAGTTGTAGTAGTAGTTGTTGTAATCGTAGTAGTAGTAGTAGTAGTAGTGGTTGTTGTAGTAGTAGTAGTAGTAGTAGTAGTAGAAGTAGTAGTAGTAGTAGTAGTAGTAGTAGTAGTAGTAGTAGTAGTAGTAGTAGTAGTAGTAGTAGTAGTAGTACTAGTAGTAGTAGTAGTAGTAGTAGTAGTAGAAAGAACATATTTTACAAGATACTCTTTAGAAATTTGGAGCAAAGTATTCATCGCAAGTACATGAAAAGTAGCATTTGCCTTACAGTTAGATTGACAAGTCTGCATTCCAGTATTATATCACGTTTCCTTCACTTCTTTTCATTATAAGGTAGGTATGTAGGTAATAGTTTCATGGACAAACACAACACATACATAATACACACTGCCTCATATATGTGTAATGCAAACAAAGAGTTAAATCACGTGACCAGTACAACGTACAGCATCAGTCTGTCACCAGAGATCACTGTTCTCTTTAAACACGGTCTTCAACGATTATAGCCCATTACCCCTACAGCCCATATCCCCTACACTCCATTTCCCCTACAATTAGTTAAAACAACACAAGCAGTTACCTGTCTGACATAATGAACTTACCCTTACGAGTGATTAAGTATGGAGTAGGAATGAAAGTGATTAAGCTGGAGTGGATTGCGGGAATTAAGATTTAGGAA